>ONZH01029681.1:0-30000 GCA_900303285.1 Rhinella marina | reverse complement strand
GGCCACTATGGGGGGCATTATACTGTGAGGGGCCACTATGGGGGCATATACTGTGAGATGGCCACTATGGTGAGCATTATACTGTGAGGGGGGCCACTATGGTAAGCATTATACTGTGAGGGGGCCACTATGGTGAGCATTTATACTGTGAGGGGACACTATGGGGGGGCATTATACTGTGAGGCGGGGACACTGATGGGGGGCATTATACTGTGAGGCGGACACTATGGGGGGCATTATACTGTGAGGGGCCACTATGGGGGCATTATACTGTGAGGGGCCACTATGGTGGGCATTATACTGTGAGGGGGGCCACTATGGTGGGCATTCTACTGTGGAGGGGGCCACTATGGGGGGCATTATACTGTGAGGGGGCCACTATGGGGGGCATTATACTGTGAGGGCCACTATGGGGGCATTATACTGTGAGGGGGCCACTATGGGGGGCATTATACTGTGAGGTGGACACTATGGGGGGCATATTACTGTGAGGGGGCCACTATGGTGAGCTTATACTGTGAGGGGGCCACTATGTTGGGCATTATACTGTGAGGGGGCCACTATGGTGGGCATTATACTGTGAGGGGGCAACTATGGTGGGCATTATACGGTGAGGGGGCCACTATGCGGGGCATTATACTGTGAGGGGGGCCACTATGGGGGGCATTATACTGTGAGGGGGCATTATACTGTGAGGGGGCCACTATGGGGGGCATTATACTGTGAGGGGGCCACTATGGTGAGCATTATACTGTGAGGGGGCCACTATGGTAAGCATTATACTGTGAGGGGGCCACTATGGTGAGCATTATACTGTGAGGGGGACACTATGGGGGGCATTATACTGTGAGGCGGACACTATGGGGGGCATTATACTGTGAGGCGGACACTATGGGGGGCATTATACTGTGAGGGGGCCACTATGGGGGGCATTATGGTGTCAAGGGACACACACATACATACATGCAGGGACACACACACATACATACATGCAGGGACATATATTCAGGGACATGCACATACATGGACATACACACAGGGACACACACACAGGGACATACATGCAGGAACACACATTTTAGCCCCTGCACAATATTAGCTAGAACCTACTGAACTCCAGCATGGCCATTTCTGCAGCTACAGGAAACTAGCTCTCTGCTCATCTGGCTCCTCCCCCACAAGAGTCTGGTCACATGGGCGATGACGTCAGCAGAGGTCCTTTCGCCCAGTAGGAAATGGCATCTACCAAGAAAGTGTATAAGGCTGCACAGCTGGAGATGTACAGAGGACGGAAGGGCTGGGTCTCTGCACATTGAGGTATGCAGGGGGAGAAGTACAGAGGTCGGGAGAGCTTGGTCTCTACACATTATGATATACGGGGGGAGATGTACAGAGGACGGAAGGGCTCTGTCTCTGAATACTGAGGTATACGGGGTGGGGGGAGAAGTACAGAGGAAAGGAGGACCTTCTACTTATATGGGGTAATGTCACTCGCTGTTTGGACCTCCTCATAGAATGAAGAATGAAGAGGAGGTCTGCTCAGCTCCTCCTGCTCTATAACACACTGCCTGCAGATTACATGGTGACCAGTTCTCTTTATATATATAATCTGCTCAGCTCCTCCTGCTCTATAACACACTGCCTGCAGATTACATGGTGACAGGTTCTCTGTATATATAATCTGCTCAGCTCCTCCTGCTCTATAACACACTGCCTGCAGATTACATGGTGACAGGTTCTCTGTATATATAATCTGCTCAGCTCCTCCTGCTCTATAACACACTGCCTGCAGATTACACGGTGACAGGTTCTTTTTATATATAATCTGCTCAGCTCCTCCTGCTCTATAACACACTGCCTGCAGATTACACGGTGACAGGTTCTCTATATATATATAATCTGCTCAGCTCCTCCAGCTCTATAACACACTGCCTGCAGATTACATGGTGACAGGTTCTCTGTATATATGATCTGCTCAGCTCCTCCTGCTCTATAACACACTGCCTGCAAATTACACGGTGACAGGTTCTCTTTATATATAATCTGCTCCGCTCCTCCTGCTCTATAACACACTGCCTGCAGATTACACGGTGACAGGTTCTCTTTATATATAATCTGCTCAGCTCCTCCTGCTCTATAACACACTGCCTGCAGATTACATGGTGACAGGTTCTCTTTATATATAATCTGCTCAGCTCCTCCTGCTCTATAACACACTGCCTGCAGATTACATGGTGACAGGTTCTCTGTATATATAATCTGCTCAGCTCCTCCTGCTCTATAACACACTGCCTGCAGATTACACAATGACAGGTTCTCTTTATATATAATCTGCTCAGTTCCTCCTGCTCTATAACACACTGCCTGCAGA
The DNA here is from genome assembly GCA_900303285.1 of Rhinella marina. Taxonomy (NCBI): domain Eukaryota; kingdom Metazoa; phylum Chordata; class Amphibia; order Anura; family Bufonidae; genus Rhinella; species Rhinella marina. The sequence goes on along the minus strand of ONZH01029681.1, from coordinate 27,629 downwards.
TTACACGGTGACAGGTTCTCTTTATATATAATCTCAGCTCCTCCTGCTCTATAACACTCTGCCTGCAGATTACACGGTGACAGGTTCTCTTTATATATAATCTCAGCTCCTCCTGCTCTATAACACACTGCCTGCAGATTACACGGTGACAGGTTCTCTTTATATATAATCTGCTCAGCTCCTCCTGCTCTATAACACACTGCCTGCAGATTACACGGTGACAGGTTCTCTTTATATATAATCTGCTCAGCTCCTCCTGCTCTATAACACACTGCCTGCAGATTACATGGTGACAGGTTCTCTTTATATATAATCTGCTCAGCTCCTCCTGCTCTATAACACACTGCCTGCAGATTACACGGTGACAGGTTCTCTGTATATATAATCTGCTCCGCTCCTCCTGCTCTATAACACACTGCCTGCAGATTACACGGTGACAGGTTCTCTTTATATATAATCTGCTCAGCTCCTCCTGCTCTATAACACACTGCCTGCAGATTACACGGTGACAGGTTCTCTTTATATATAATCTGCTCAGCTCCTCCTGCTCTATAACACACTGCCTGCAGATTACACGGTGACAGGTTCTCTTTATATATAATCTGCTCAGCTCCTCCTGCTCTATAACACACTGCCTGCAGATTATATGGTGACAAGTTCTCTTTATATATAATCTGCTCAGCTCCTCCTGCTCTATAACACACTGCCTGCAGATTACATGGTGACAGGTTCTCTTTATATATAATCTGCTCCGCTCCTCCTGCTCTATAACACACTGCCTGCAGATTACACGGTGACAGGTTCTCTTTATATATAATCTGCTCAGCTCCTCCTGCTCTATAACACACTGCCTGCAGATTACACGGTGACAGGTTCTCTTTATATATAATCTGCTCAGCTCCTCCTGCTCTATAACACACTGCCTGCAGATTACATGGTGACAGGTTCTCTGTATATATAATCTGCTCAGCTCCTCCTGCTCTATAACACACTGCCTGCAGATTACACGGTGACAGGTTCTCTTTATATATAATCTGCTCAGCTCCTCCTGCTCTATAACACACTGCCTGCAGATTACATGGTGACAGGTTCTCTTTATATATAATCTGCTCAGCTCCTCCTGCTCTATAACACTCTGCCTGCAGATTACATGGTGACAGGTTCTCTTTATATATAATCTGCTCAGCTCCTCCTGCTCTATAACACACTGCCTGCAGATTACACGGTGACAGGTTCTCTTTATATATAATCTGCTCAGCTCCTCCTGCTCTATAACACACTGCCTGCAGATTACATGGTGACAGGTTCTCTTTATATATAATCTGCTCAGCTCCTCCTGCTCTATAACACACTGCCTGCAGATTACATGGTGACAGGTTCTCTTTATATATAATCTGCTCAGCTCCTCCTGCTCTATAACACTCTGCCTGCAGATTACATGGTGACAGGCTCTCTTTATATATAATCTGCTCAGCTCCTCCTGCTCTATAACACACTGCCTGCAGATTACATGGTGACAGGTTCTCTTTATATATAATCTGCTCAGCTCCTCCTGCTCTATAACACACTGCCTGCAGATTACATGGTGACAGGTTCTCTTTATATATAATCTGCTCAGTTCCTCCTGCTCTATAACACACTGCCTGCAGATTACATGGTGACAGGTTCTCTTTATATATAATCTGCTCAGCTCCTCCTGCTCTATAACACACTGCCTGCAGATTACATGGTGACAGGTTCTCTTTATATATAATCTGCTCAGTTCCTCCTGCTCTATAACACACTGCCTGCAGATTACACGGTGACAGGTTCTCTTTATATATAATCTGCTCAGCTCCTCCTGCTCTATAACACACTGCCTGCAGATTACATGGTGACAGGTTCTCTTTATATATAATCTCAGCTCCTCCTGCTCTATAACACACTACCTGCAGATTGATTTGATCACGAAGCTTCCACGACCACATTGGCGATTCTCTGCCATATATAAACATAGATTTTTTTTTCCCCCAATGACAGAATGGTTGTATACATGTGGTAAGTGTTTAGGGCCTGTCCTGTACGGAAGACACTGAAGAGGAGATGGAGGATCGTCTCATGGTCTAAGTGCTGTTGAGGAGACTTTACAGAGAACGAAAACCAAATTATTCTTACTGGTAATTCCTTTTTCACAGACTGGGTTTGGAGGACGTCTGTGTGGTGAGTGGACGTCTGGTAGGGACAGAGGTAATTTTCATTTCCTGTAGTTTAGGGATTGTGTCCAGTGACATTGAGATCTGGAGAGTCATCTGTGATCTGTACACATCCGTGCAGCCATTGTGCAAATGACAGAACATGTCCTATTCTTCTCTAGACGCCGTATTGGGCTGATGCATGCTGTAGCTCAACAGCGCCAAAACATTGCCAGAATCCTGAACAAAATGTTTCACTGTTGGTTTCAGGGCACTTTATGGTTAAGATGAAGCCGTCAGTGGCCAGGATTCTTCCAGGTTGACAGAGTAAGTGGTGGAGCTCTTGAAATGTCTCTGAGAACCTCATTTAATGAATTCCAGAAGGTAAGATTTTATATTTCAAAAATGATGTGGCCCCTTTATAATTTCATCATTTCTCTTGTTTAATTCTTCAGCACTAGAACCCTCAAGGTGACACATCTAAAACAGTCATTTTTTTTCCAAACGACCAACCAAGGATGGACAATGACCGGAAAGAGGTTACCAAACTGATATTAAAGTTCACCTTGGAGATCATCACCCTGTTGACCAGAGAGGTGAGAGATTCTTTGGATTGTGCTTTGACCAGGCAGGTCCAGGGGAATATATAAACCTATAATTCTCCAGGTCAGTACAATTACAGTGATACCACATTTATATAGTTTTATGGGTTTTCTTTTTACAGTGTTCCCTATGAGATAAAACTGACCTGTTCTCTTCATTCTCTGGGTCAGTACGATTACAGTGATACCACATTTATATAGTTTTATAGGTTTTGTTTTTACACTGTTCTCTATGAGATAAAACTGAACTGTTCTCTTCATTCTCCGGGTCAGTACGATTACAGTGATACCACATTTATATAGTTTTATGGGTTTTGTTTTTACAGTGTTCCCTATGAGATAAAACTGACCTGTTTTCTTCATTCTCGGGGTCAGTACGATTACAGTGATACCACGTTTATATAGTTTTATGGGTTTTGTTTTTTCAGTGTTCCCTATGAGATAAAACTGACTTGTTCTCTTCATTCTCCAGGTCAGTACGATTACAGTGATACCACATTTATGTAGTTTTATGGGTTTTGTTTTTACAGTGTTCTCTAGGAGAGAAAACTGACCTGTTCTCTTCATTCTCTGGGTCAGTACGATTACAGCGATACCACATTTATATAGTTTTATGGGTTTTGTTTTTTCAGTGTTCCCTATGAGATAAAGCTGACCTGTTTTCTTCATTCTCGGGGTCAGTACGATTACACAGATACCACATTTATATAGTTTTATGGGTTTTGTTTTTACAGTGTTCCCTATGAGATAAAACTGACCTGTTCTCTTCATTCTCCGGGTCAGTACGATTACAGTGATACCACATTTATATAGTTTTATAGGTTTTGTTTTTACACTGTTCTCTATGAGATAAAACTGACCTGTTCTCTTCATTCTCCGGGTCAGTACGATTACAGTGATACTACATTTATATAGTTTTATGGGTTTTGTTTTTACAGTGTTCCCTATGAGATAAAACTGACCTGTTCTCTTCATTCTCCGGGTCAGTACGATTACAGTGATACCACATTTATATAGTTTTATAGGTTTTGTTTTTTCAGTGTTCCCTATGAGATAAAACTGACTTGTTCTCTTCATTCTCCGGGTCAGTACGATTACAGTGATACCACATTTATATAGTTTTATAGGTTTTATTTTTTCAGTGTTCCCTATGAGATAAAACTGACTTGTTCTCTTCATTCTCCAGGTCAGTACGATTACAGTGATACCACATTTATGTAGTTTTATGGGTTTTGTTTTTACAGTGTTCTCTAGGAGAGAAAACTGACCTGTTCTCTTTATTCTCGGGGTCAGTACGATTACAGAGATACCACATTTATATAGTTTTATGGGTTTTGTTTTTTCAGTGTTCCCTATGAGATAAAACTAACCTGTTCTCTTCATTCTCGGGGTCAGTTCGATTACAGTGATACCACATTTATATAGTTTTATGGGTTTTGTTTTTACACTGTTCTCTATGAGATAAAACTGACCTGTTCTCTTCATTCTCCGGGTCAGTACGATTACAGTGATACTACATTTATATAGTTTTATGGGTTTTGTTTTTACAGTATTCCCTATGAGATAAAACTGACCTGTTCTCTTCATTCTCCGGGTCAGTACGATTACAGTGATACCACATTTATATAGTTTTATAGGTTTTGTTTTTTCAGTGTTCCCTATGAGATAAAACTGACTTGTTCTCTTCATTCTCCAGGTCAGTACGATTACAGTGATACCACATTTATGTAGTTTTATGGGTTTTGTTTTTACAGTGTTCTCTAGGAGAGAAAACTGACCTGTTCTCTTCATTCTCTGGGTCAGTACGATTACAGTGATACCACATTTATATAGTTTTATGGGTTTTGTTTTTTCAGTGTTCCCTATGAGATAAAGCTGACCTGTTTTCTTCATTCTCGGGGTCAGTACGATTACAGAGATACCACATTTATATAGTTTTATAGGTTTTGTTTTTAGTGTTCCCTATGAGATAAAACTGACTTGTTCTCTTCATTCTCCAGGTCAGTACGATTACAGTGATACCACATTTATGTAGTTTTATGGGTTTTGTTTTTACAGTGTTCTCTAGGAGAGAAAACTGACCTGTTCTCTTTATTCTCGGGGTCAGTACGATTACAGAGATACCACATTTATATAGTTTTATGGGTTTTGTTTTTTCAGTGTTCCCTATGAGATAAAACTAACCTGTTCTCTTCATTCTCGGGGTCAGTTCGATTACAGTGATACCACATTTATATAGTTTTATGGGTTTTGTTTTTACACTGTTCTCTATGAGATAAAACTGACCTGTTCTCTTCATTCTCCGGGTCAGTACGATTACAGTGATACTACATTTATATAGTTTTATGGGTTTTGTTTTTACAGTGTTCCCTATGAGATAAAACTGACCTGTTCTCTTCATTCTCCGGGTCAGTACGATTACAGTGATACCACATTTATATAGTTTTATAGGTTTTGTTTTTTCAGTGTTCCCTATGAGATAAAACTGACTTGTTCTCTTCATTCTCCAGGTCAGTACGATTACAGTGATACCACATTTATGTAGTTTTATGGGTTTTGTTTTTACAGTGTTCTCTAGGAGAGAAAACTGACCTGTTCTCTTCATTCTCTGGGTCAGTACGATTACAGTGATACCACATTTATATAGTTTTATGGGTTTTGTTTTTTCAGTGTTCCCTATGAGATAAAGCTGACCTGTTTTCTTCATTCTCGGGGTCAGTACGATTACAGAGATACCACATTTATATAGTTTTATAGGTTTTGTTTTTAGTGTTCCCTATGAGATAAAACTGATCTGTACTCTTCATTCTCCGGGTCAGTACGATTACAGAGATACCACATTTATATAGTTTTATGGGTTTTGTTTTTACAGTGTTCCCTATGAGATAAAACTGATCTGTACTCTTCATTCTCCGGGTCAGTACGATTACAGTGATACCACATTTATATAGTTTTATAGGTTTTGTTTTTTCAGTGTTCCCTATGAGATAAAACTGACTTGTTCTCTTCATTCTCCGGGTCAGTACGATTACAGTGATACCACATTTATATAGTTTTGTAGGTTTTGTTTTTTCAGTGTTCCCTATGAGATAAAACTGACTTGTTCTCTTCATTCTCCAGGTCAGTACGATTACAGTGATACCACATTTATGTAGTTTTATGGGTTTTGTTTTTACAGTGTTCTCTAGGAGAGAAAACTGACCTGTTCTCTTCATTCTCTGGGTCAGTACGATTACAGTGATACCACATTTATATAGTTTTATGGGTTTTGTTTTTTCAGTGTTCCCTATGAGATAAAACTGACCTGTTTTCTTCATTCTCGGGGTCAGTACGATTACAGTGATACCACGTTTATATAGTTTTATGGGTTTTGTTTTTTCAGTGTTCCCTATGAGATAAAGCTGACCTGTTTTCTTCATTCTCGGGGTCAGTACGATTACAGAGATACCACATTTATATAGTTTTATGGGTTTTGTTTTTACAGTTTTCCCTATGAGATAAAACTGATCTGTACTCTTCATTCTCCGGGTCAGTACGATTACAGTGATACCACATTTATATAGTTTTATAGGTTTTGTTTTTTCAGTGTTCCCTATGAGATAAAACTGACTTGTTCTCTTCATTCTCCGGGTCAGTACGATTACAGTGATACCACATTTATATAGTTTTGTAGGTTTTGTTTTTTCAGTGTTCCCTATGAGATAAAACTGACTTGTTCTCTTCATTCTCCAGGTCAGTACGATTACAGTGATACCACATTTATGTAGTTTTATGGGTTTTGTTTTTTCAGTGTTCCCTATGAGATAAAACTGACTTGTTCTCTTCATTCTCCAGGTCAGTACGATTACAGTGATACCACATTTATGTAGTTTTATGGGTTTTGTTTTTACAGTGTTCTCTAGGAGAGAAAACTGACCTATTCTCTTCATTCTCTGGGTCAGTACGATTACAGTGATACCACATTTATATAGTTTTATGGGTTTTGTTTTTTCAGTGTTCCCTATGAGATAAAACTGACCTGTTTTCTTCATTCTCGGGGTCAGTACGATTACAGTGATACCACGTTTATATAGTTTTATGGGTTTTGTTTTTTCAGTGTTCCCTATGAGATAAAGCTGACCTGTTTTCTTCATTCTCGGGGTCAGTACGATTACAGAGATACCACATTTATATAGTTTTATAGGTTTTGTTTTTACAGTGTTCCCTATGAGATAAAACTGACCTGTTCTCTTTATTCTCGGGGTCAGTACGATTACAGAGATACCACATTTATATAGTTTTATGGGTTTTGTTTTTTCAGTGTTCCCTATGAGATAAAACTAACCTGTTCTCTTCATTCTCGGGGTCAGTTCGATTACAGTGATACCACATTTATATAGTTTTATGGGTTTTGTTTTTACACTGTTCTCTATGAGATAAAACTGACCTGTTCTCTTCATTCTCCGGGTCAGTACGATTACAGTGATACTACATTTATATAGTTTTATGGGTTTTGTTTTTACAGTGTTCCCTATGAGATAAAACTGACCTGTTCTCTTCATTCTCCGGGTCAGTACGATTACAGTGATACCACATTTATATAGTTTTATAGGTTTTGTTTTTTCAGTGTTCCCTATGAGATAAAACTGACTTGTTCTCTTCATTCTCCAGGTCAGTACGATTACAGTGATACCACATTTATGTAGTTTTATGGGTTTTGTTTTTACAGTGTTCTCTAGGAGAGAAAACTGACCTGTTCTCTTCATTCTCTGGGTCAGTACGATTACAGTGATACCACATTTATATAGTTTTATGGGTTTTGTTTTTCAGTGTTCCCTATGAGATAAAACTGACCTGTTTTCTTCATTCTCGGGGTCAGTACGATTACAGTGATACCACGTTTATATAGTTTTATGGGTTTTGTTTTTTCAGTGTTCCCTATGAGATAAAGCTGACCTGTTTTCTTCATTCTCGGGGTCAGTACGATTACAGAGATACCACATTTATATAGTTTTATAGGTTTTGTTTTTACAGTGTTCCCTATGAGATAAAACTGACCTGTTCTCTTTATTCTCGGGGTCAGTACGATTACAGAGATACCCCATTTATATAGTTTTATGGGTTTTGTTTTTTCAGTGTTCCCTATGAGATAAAACTAACCTGTTCTCTTCATTCTCCGGGTCAGTACGATTACAGTGATACCACATTTATATAGTTTTATAGGTTTTGTTTTTTCAGTGTTCCCTATGAGATAAAACTGACTTGTTCTCTTCATTCTCCAGGTCAGTACGATTACAGTGATACCACATTTATGTAGTTTTATGGGTTTTGTTTTTACAGTGTTCTCTAGGAGAGAAAACTGACCTGTTCTCTTCATTCTCCGGGTCAGTACGATTACAGTGATACCACATTTATATAGTTTTATAGGTTTTGTTTTTTCAGTGTTCCCTATGAGATAAAACTGATCTGTTTCCTTCCGTCTCTGGTAATTCAGTGTTTTGTTTTTTTTGGCATTAGGCTACTTTCACACTAGCGTTTTAAAATTCCGGTATTGAGTTCCGTCATAGGGGCTCAATACCGGAATAAAACGCTTCAGTTTTGTCCCCATTCATTGTCAATGGGGACAAAACTGAACTGAAGACAACGGAATGCTCCTGAAAGCATTCCGTTCCGTCTTCAGACCGGAGAACAAACCGCAGCATGCTGCGGTTTGCTCTCCGGTCCAGGCATCCGCACCAAGACGGATCCGGAATGACCCCCAATGCAAGTCAATGGGGGTGGATCCGTCTGGTGTGACCATAATGGTAACCGGATCCATCCTCCATTGACTTTCAATGGAGTCCATTACGGATCCGGGTACACATAGACACATACAGACATAAACATACACACACATAAAGACATACAAACACACATACATACTTACATGCTCCCCGGCAGGTCTTCGGAGCGTCAGGACGGCTCACACAGGTCACGATTCCCCACAGCGCCCTCTGCTGGGCGCCTGGTGGAATCGTCAGATGACGATTCCACCAGGCGCCCAGCAGAGGGCGCTGTGGGGAATCGTGACCTGTGTGAGCCGTCCTGACGCTCCGAAGACCTGCCGGGGAGCATGTAAGTATGTATGTGTGTTTGTATGTCTATATGTGTGTGTATGTTTATGTGTATGTATATGTATGTACTGTGTGACGTGTGGGGCCGGAGCGCGGTTCCGGCTCCACACATGTCACTGCGGCAGGCCTGATCCGGCAGCACCCTTCACCTGCCGGATCAGGCCTGCCGCCAGTGTGAAAGTAGCCTTAACTGTAGGGGATAATTAACATAATTTTTTTTTAATTTAATGTGGCCCCTTAGTGACCTCTGTAAAAAGGCGACTGGGTGGTCACTAGGGGGTTAAACAAGTAAAACCCTTTTGGGTGCGTGACTTCTTGAGCGATTTCTATCCTCTTCTTTTCGGTTGCTTTGTTACCCAAAACAAATGATTTGGCCGTTTTGATTTGTTTTCCCATTTCTTCGCTGATAAATGCGTTCCTCAACCGTGACTGCACCGCTGATGACCATGCTTATTAATTTTCATTTAAAATGGGAAAGGAGCATGATTTGAGTATATATATATAATTTTTTTTTGTTTTTTTTAAACTTTCTCCGGGAATTAAGAAAATGAAAATACTTAAGTATTACTTCGTTATAAATATATTCACAAATACCTTTCATTAGTTAGAATGGCTCGTTTTGTCTGGGGAACAATCATTAGAAATAAAATGGCCGCTGTCCTGTTAGTGCACACAGATCCTGTCCTAATCACACAGGAGGACAAGTTACTTCACAGCACTGAGGTAAAGAGCTGCCTCATCCTCCTCTCTGCTTGTCAGGGATTATGCTTCTGAATACAGATGATAAGATCTTCAGCTGAATCTCTGTAGGAATGGAGTCCATGAGGAGACATGAAGTACAGAGAGGAGGAGGATCCGGTAATGAGCAGCAGATCTTGTGTGCAGTCTCCATTACCACAGTCTGTCCTGTCCATCCTCTACTACATGTGTCCTCATAAACTCCATTCCTACACAGATTCATCTTATCAGCTGTATTCAGGATCAATCCCTGACAAGCAGCGCAGAGAGGAGGATGAGGCAGCTCTTTACCTCAGTGTCATGAAGTAACTTGTCCTCCTGTGTGATTAGGACAGGTTATATGTGCACTAATAGGATGGCGGCCATTTTACTTCTCCTGATTGCTCCGTGGACAAAACGAGCCATTATAATTAATGAAAAGTATTTGAGAATATATCTAATATATAAAGGTGTGTATGTGTGTGTGTGTGTGTGTGTGTATATATATATATATATTAGCCAATAGAAGCCTGGTCACATGACCCTTATCAGCCAATAAAGGCTCACAGGCAATTAGTCTCCACACACACCAGGTTTCCATAACAACCTAGCCAGTTCACTGCTGTAGGTCTGCTTTAAAAGGGGCAGAGCGCTGTGGAGGACACTGTTAAAGGGGGTATTCCGGTTACCATAAATATAACTTATGTTTTAGACTAACTCATCATCAATCATTACCTCATATAATGTAAATTTCATATATTTACCGTTCAGTAGTAATAAAATGTTTTCTTCCACTGCTACCCACTGTGTTTCCTCCTAAATTACTATGGCATTGACCTGCAATTCAGGCCACCCTCAAAAGGCCCACCCCCGGTCCAACTAAGTCACGCCCCCAACTCGGGCCACGCCACTCCCACGCAGCATCTGACCGGGATTGAAAAAATGAAGGTAAAAATCGCCTTCTTTCAGCTGCAGTGGGGGGGGGAGGGTGACTTTCTCCCTGCAGCTCATTGCTCAGACTGCACAGTGCTGCTGCTGAGTGAGCTGTTCAAAAGGACATCCCTGTGTCCATCCAGGCCCTGCACATGACAGAGGACAGGGAGTCTGAAAGCCAGACTGTCCAGCCTGCCCCCCAACGTGAAGCCGTGCCACCGGTCCCCATGAAGCCACACCCTTAAACATGAGGCCACGCCCCCTGTGTCCATCCAGGCCCTGCGCATGACAGGATAGGGAGTCTGAAAGCCAAACTGTCCAGCGACGCAGTGCTTGGACGGACGCAGGGATGTCCACCCTTTCAGTAGCTCACGCTCAGACAGCTTCTCCTCCGTGTCTTCATGGAGCCAGGGGGCGTGGCCTCATGTTTAGTGGTGTCTTCATGGGGACCGGGGGCGTGCTTCACATTTGGGGGAATGACTGGTGAGGTCCGGCTTACTGGGGTGGAGACAGTGGCCACTCTAGCTGCTGTGGAGGTCACAGTTAAAGGGGAGGGCGCTGTGGACGTTTCTGTTAAGGGGTGGGCTGTTGTGGAGGTCACAGTTAAAGGGGCGGGTGCTGTAGAGGTCACTCTCAATATCTTTTAACGACACACACAAACTTTAAATGAAATAGATTAAATATACCCGGGCAAAGCCGCGTCCTTCAGCTAGTTTTTTAATGAAGTAATATTTAAGTATTTTCCTGGAGAACCCCTTTAAGGATATATTTAGATTACCATCCACCACTGCCCCCATGGGACTCACAATCATCGGATGACTTCTGCAATCTCCACAGGCAGAATAACTAAAGAAGCCTCTTGCACATCTGTGTATCGCTAGGGAAGTCGGTAAATGGGGGGTGACCATAGTATGACAGGGTAGCCATTGGCTGGGGAAGATCAGGCTGTGTCCCCACTGGCCCTTTAAGAGCCTAGAAGAGGTGCACATGGGCCTCATGGGCAGAGTGTGGCCTGGCTGGCAAGAAGGCCGGTCGGGGAGGAGAAGAGAGCCGGAAAAGTGCCAGGGCAGTTGAGCAGAGTGGCCCCTGCTGTAACAAGATGTCTGTAAGGCCGGGGTCACATCACGTTTTTCCCCATCCGTTTAATGTATACAAAAAAGCATATACGTTAAACAGATGCCTCAGACTGACGCCATACAGAGGCATCCGTTCACCATAGAGATACAGGAACGTGGTGTGCTACGTTTTTGTATTATATAATAATTTTTTTTTTTTTTTTTTTTGTGTAAAGTATATGTCAAATGGAGGCATAAAATGTGACGTGAACCCGGCCTTAATGGTGGCCTCGATAGGAGATAAAAAGGCACAAATAAAACCCATTTTGTAAAGAAACTGGAAGCGCTGGATTCTTCCTCCACCAAACCCGTCTGTTCAGCGGTGGTCGGAGGTGTGGCTGAAACCGGTCCTCACCGCGGCTGGATTATTGTCTGGTATTATACTGTGGTGGAGTCTGACGGTAGACACGGCGACTCCAAGGACACGGTAGCATTCGCCGTCCACCATATTTGCTTTCTGAAGACCACATTTTGGTGACACCAACAACCTAACTAGGCAGATAGGATGGGGGGGCGGGGATATAAAAACCAGTGGCCCAATGAAGACGTTCCCTACCCGTGCTGAGTACGGCTTCCCTGACTAGGCCCACCCAGGTAATTAACCCTGGAACGCCATTCCCGCAGTAGAGAAAGCTGTGGGGGTCATTTCTTAGCCTGAAATGTCGTTATTAGGTTTATTTCAGGTTCAGATGGCGCCACTATCTGCAACTTCTCCCCACTCACGCTAGGTCTAAAATTGTGGCGGGGGAGGTGCGGGAGGGTTGGGGTCTGATTAACTATTTCCTGCATCTGTTTCAGGTGTAGAAAAAGGTCTAAATGTCTTACATTTAGAATTGGCGGGGGATCCCCTGAAGTTATGGAGAGGCCAACCCTGGGGACCCACCGCCGGTCTTAAAGCGTAACTGCCGTTTCAGTACCAAAAATGAAATTCCTAACGTGATGCTGAAGGGCAGATATTCATGAATCTGTATTTTTCAGTTAATTTTACCTTTCTGATGTCTGTATTCAGCCCTTGGCAACCCTATTTCTCTGTGCCCCTATTTCAGCATGTTCCTAAGATTGCCTCTGCTGCTCTTCCTGTGGTGATGTTTGCCCTGTCCTTGAGGCCATCCTGTATTTCCCTCACTTCCTATAAGCTCTTGCTCTCCTCACATTAATTAGCAGGACCAATTGGAATGCAGCTAACTTCCCCACTATCCCAGAGCTAGTGCCCCCTATATAATAGTTCTGCAGCCTGGTGCCTCCTATACAGTATTTTTGCAGCCAGTGCTCCCTATATAGCATTTTTATAGGCTGGTGCCCCCTATACAATATTTGTTTCTGCCATGTGCCCCCTTAATCATATTTTTGCAGCCAGTGCCCCCAGACTAGCTTTTTGTAGCCAGGTGCCCCCAAGACTATATTTTTGTTGCCAGGTGCTCCCTAGACTTTAGTCACACTATCAAATACTTACCTAGTTCCTCCTACCAAGCTCCAACACAGCTCTCCCCCTTCAGCAGTGCGATCTACACTGTCAGGGGAGAGCTGTGCTGGAGCTGATCTCTACTTGTCTCCCTTCACAGCAGCATGATCTACGTTGTCAGGGGAGAGCTGTGCTGGAGCTGAGCTCTACTTGTCTCCCTTCACAGCAGCATGATCTACATTGTCAGGGGAGAGCTGTGTTGGAGCTGAGCTCTACTTGTCTCCCTTTACAGCAGCGTGATCTACACTGTCAGGGGAGAGCTGTGTTGGAGCTGATCTCTACTTGTCTCCCTTCACAGCAGCGTGATCTACACTGTCAGGTCAGAGCTGTGTTGGAGCTGAGCTCTACTTGTCTCCCTTTACAGCAGCGTGATCTACACTGTCAGGGGAGAGCTGTGTTGGAGCTTATCTCTACTTGTCTCCCTTCACAGCAGCGTGATCTACACTGTCAGGGGAGAGCTGTGTTGGAGCTCAGCTCTACTTGTCTCCCTTTACAGCAGCATGATCTACACTGTCAGGGGAGAGCTGTGTTGGAGCTGATCTCTACTTTTACATTACGGTACTATGGCGTCTGTGTGGCCGGATGTCATTAATTCTAGTTTCCTGGTTTCAGGTTCCCCTCTGCACAATAGAAGTGCTAATTATTTAATCGGTGGGGTCCTACTGCTGGGACCCCACCAGTCACAAGAACAGGGCCCCCCAGAATGACTAGAGCAGCAGGTGGGGCGTGCAGACTTCTGATCCATTCATCTGTATGGGAATTCCACAGACGGCTCTTCCTGGCACTTCCATAGAGCGGCAGGAGCAGCAGTGTCTCCTCCACTGACGAGCAGGAGATTGTCAGGAAGAAACACTTCTGTATGAGGAAGAGCGATGACATTAGTGATCACCGCTCCCTGGACTGTGGAGGAGGTCACCGCTCCCTGGACTGTGGAGGAGATCACCGCTCCCTGAACTGTGGAGGAGATCGCTGCATGTAAATGTGTTTCCTCCACTGACGAGCAATGGCATTAGTGATCACTGCTCCTTGTAAAAGTTAATGAGGTGTCGTTAAAAACTACAACTTGTCCTGCAAAAAAAAACAAGCCCGGATGAGGTTACAGACAAGTGCATCTCAATAAATTAGAATATCATCAAAAAGTCATTATCTCAGAAAATTACAATATTAGACGTCTGTCCAGTAAATGTCATTAATACATGAATGACGTCATCAGTGCAGCAATGTGTCCAGGAGGAGATCAGTCTGTGGACCTGCAGAGGTGTTATGGAGGAGATCAGTCTGTGGACCTGCAGAGGTGTTATGGAGGAGATCGGCCTGTGGACCTGCAGAGGTGTTATGGAGGAGATCAGCCTGTGGACCTGCAGAGGTGTTATGGAGGAGATCAGCCTGTGGACCTGCAGAGGTGTTATGGAGGAGATCGGCCTGTGGACCTGCAGAGGTGTTATGGAGGGGATCGGCCTGTGGACCCGCAGAGGTGTTAGGGAGGAGATCGGCCTGTGGACCCGCAGAGGTGTTAGGGAGGAGATCGGCCTGTGGACCCGCAGAGGTGTTAGGGAGGAGATCGGCCGCAGAGGTGTTATGGAGGAGATCGGCCTGTGGACCTGCAGAGGTGTTATGGAGGAGATCGGCCTGTGGACCTGCAGAGGTGTTATGGAGGAGATCGGCCTGTGGACCTGCAGAGGTGTTATGGAGGAGATCAGCCTGTGGACCCGCAGAGGTGTTATGGAGGAGATCGGCCTGTGGACCTGCAGAGGTGTTATGGAGGAGATCAGCCTGTGGACCTGCAGAGGTGTTATGGAGGAGATCAGCCTGTGGACCTGCAGAGGTGTTATAGAGGAGATCAGCCTGTGGACCTGCAGAGGTGTTATGGAGGAGATCAGCCTGTGGACCTGCAGAGGTGTTATGGAGGAGATCAGTCTGTGGACCTGCAGAGGTGTTATGGAGGAGATCAGCCTGTGGACCTGCAGAGGTGTTATGGAGGAGATCAGCCTGTGGACCCGCAGAGGTGTAATGGAGGAGATCAGTCTGTGGACCTGCAGAGGTGTTATGGAGGAGATCAGTCTGTGGACCTGCAGAGGTGTTATGGAGGAGGTCAGCCTGTGGACCTGCAGAGGTGTTATGGAGATCGGCCTATGGACCTGCAGAGGTGTTATGGAGGAGATCAGTCTGTGGACCTGCAGAGGTGTTATGGAGGAGATCGGCCTGTGGACCTGCAGAGGTGTTATGGAGGAGATCGGCCTGTGGACCTACAGAGGTGTTATGGAGGAGATCGGCCTGTGGACCCGCAGAGGTGTTATGGAGGGATCGGCCTGTGGACCTGCAGAGGTGTTATGGAGGAGATCGGCCTGTGGACCTGCAGAGGTGTTATGGAGGAGATCAGCCTGTGGACCTGCAGAGGTGTTATGGAGGAGATATGCCTGTGGACCTGCAGAGGTGTTATGGAGGAGATCGGCCTGTGGACCCGCAGAGGTGTTATGGAGATAGGCCTGTGGACCTGCAGAGGTGTTATGGAGGAGATCGGCCTGTGGACCTGCAGAGGTGTCCTGGGTCCTTCAGCTCGTCTGCAGTGTTGGCTCTGGTGTCTCTCATAGATTCTCTGTGGGGTTAAGGTCAGACCAGTTTGTGGCCAGTCAAGCCCAGTGATACTGTGGTTATTACACCAGGTACTGGTACTGTTAGCAGTGTGGACAGGGGCCAGGTCCTGCAGAGGGAAGCATGAAGAGCTGTAACATCTCCTGGTAAACGCTGCAGTGACCTTGGTCTTGATAGAACACAGTGGACCTACACCAGCAGTAGGGTTGCAACGGTATGAAATTTTCACGGTATGATAACCGTCTCAGTAAATACCGCGGTATTACGGTTATCATGGTATCACAGTTTGTTACATATATTATTAAAAGATACACTAATCCTCGGACCTCAGATCAGCCCCAGTGCCCCCTTCAGACCTCAGATCAGCCCACAGTGCCCCCTTCAGACCTCAGATCAGCCCACAGTGCCCCCTTCAGACCTCAGATCGGCCCCAGTGCCCCCTTCAGACCTCAGATCGGCCCCAGTGCCCCCTTCATACCTCAGATCGGCCCCAGTGCCCCCTTCAGACCTCAGATCGGCCCCAGTGCCCCCTTCAGACCTCAGATTGGCCCCAGTGCCCCCTTGAGAGCTCAGATCAGCCCCAGTGCCCCCTTCAGACCTCAAATCGGCCCACTGTGCCCCCCTTCAGACCTCAGATTGGCCCCAGTGCCCCCTTCAGACCTCAGATTGGCCCAGTGCCCCCTTCAGACCTCAGATTGGCCCCAGTGCCCCCTTCAGACCTCAGATTGGCCCCAGTGCCCCCTTCAGACCTCAGATTGGCCCCAGTGCCCCCTTCAGACCTCAGATTGGCCCCAGTGCCCCCTTCAGACCTCAGATTGGCCCCAGTGCCCCCTTCAGACCTCAGATTGGCCCACAGTGCCCCCTTCAGACCTCAGATCAGCCCCAGTGCCCCCTTCAGACCTCAGATCAGCCCCAGTGCCCCCTTCAGACCTCAGATCAGCCCCAGTGCCCCCTTCAGACCTCAAATCGGCCCACTGTGCCCCCTTCAGAACTCAGATTGGCCCACAGTGCCCCCTTCAGACCTCAGATCGGCCCCAGTGCCCCCTTCAGACCTCAAATCGGCCCACTGTGCCATCAGCCCACTGTGCCCCCATCAGCCCACTGTGGCCCCTTCAGCCCACCATCTAAATAAAATAAAAAAAATCACTTACTTTTCCTGCGCTGCGGCTCCTCTCCGGTGTCCGGCGCTCCTTAGTCTCCCGTAGCTGCACTGTCACCTGACAGCGTGCAGCGTCAGGTCAGAGTGCGCGCACTACGTCCTGACGCTATACGCGGTCAGGACAGTACAGCACGACCCGGAAAAGAGGAGGAGCGCCGGACGGGTAAGTGATTTTTTTTTATTTTATCTTCTCCATGTCCTCTGATACTAGGCTGCGCAGTAGCGCAGCCTAGTATCAGTAATGCGGTCGGGTCCAGGCGCAAATGGCGACGAGACTAAAAAATCTTGTCGCCATTTACCGGTAATAAGCAAATGCCCACGGTTTGATAACCGTGCATTTCATTACCGTGGTATACCGTGGAACCGGTTACCGCTGCAACCCTAACCAGCAGATGACATGGCTCCTCATCACTGACTGTGGAGACTTCACACTAGACCTCCAGCAGCTTGGATTGAGGCCTCTCCACTCTTCCTCCAGACTCTGGATTTCCTTTCATCTGAGAACCTTTGACCCCTGAGAACAGTCCAGTTCTTCTTCCCCTTGGCCCAGGTAAGACACTTCTGACGTTGTCTATTGGTCATGAGTGGCTGACACATGGAAGGTGACACTTGTAGCCCATGTCCTGGAGACGTCTGTGTGTGGTGGAAGCACTGACTCCAGCAGCAGTCCACTCCTTGTCAATCTCCTTTTCCTAACAATCCTATCCAGGCTGCGGTTCTCCGTGTCTTGTGCACCTTTTTCTACCATACTTTTTCCTTCCACACAACTCTCCATTAATCTGATTTGATCCAGCCTCTGTGAACAGCAGCTTCTTTACAATGACCTTCTGTGGCTTCTCCTCCTTGTGGAGTGTGTCAGTGACAGCCTTCTGGACATCTGTCAGGTCAGCAGTCTTCCCCATCATTGTGTCGCCTACTGAACCAGACTAAGGGACCTTTTTAAAGGCTTAGGAAGCCTCCGCAGGTGTTTTGGGTTAATTATTGTGATTTTCTGAGATAATGACTTTTGGGTTTTCCTCGGCTGTAATAATCATCAACATTAACAGAAAGAAACACCTGGAATGACTCTATATAATATATGGGGGCACTTTTTGAACTGAATTACTGAAAAAACAACTTTTTAATGATATTCTGATTTATTGAGATTCACGTGTAGATGGGGAAAAAAAATTAGTTCTTAGAAGTTGATGATGAAAAAATGAAGAAAACTGTCATTAAGGGCCGGGGACACTTCTGTCACTGGTATAAGAGGAATGCATATAGTGACATTTGTACTGTCCCCCTCCATCCACAGGATTACTTTATAGTGAAGAAGACATCGGGGAGGACTCCCATCATCCAGGAGTCAGGAGGGAGGACCTCCATCACAGAGCCCCACCCCCTGATACATGAGAAGATCCTAGAACTCACCCACAAGATGATGGAGCTGCTGACTGGAGAGGTGACTGCTGGGAATACTGGGAGACTCTCCAGTAACAGCACTGGAGGGTTCTGGGTGATGACGGTGTCATTGTGTTGTCAGGTTCCTGTAAGGTGTCAGGATGTGGCGGTCTATTTCTCCATGGAGGAGTGGGAGTATATAGAAGGACAGGAGGATCTGTACGAGGAGGCCATGATGGAGGAGCCCCGGCCTCTGACATCACCAGGTGAGAGGAGACCTTCTTTAAGGGTTATGTCACGATTAAATCCGACATGGTATAGCGCAGGACAATCTCTAACAGATCTAGAATCATCCGTGTTCCTGATGTGGGTCCAAAGATCTCCATATTCATTGCTCTGCTAGGTTTATATTCATCTGGAGGGGGTGACGCGGACCTGATTCAGCAGCCATTAGTGTTCACTCCACGACCGCTGTGTCTTCCACACACTTCTCAGTATATGATACCAACAGGAGAGTAGTGTGTCCTGAGCCTTGTGTGTTCTCTGTATGGAAGACATCAAGATGGTCTACGCCACCAGCTCAGAGACACGGGAGTAGAAGGAGCCTGCAGAAGAGGCAAAACTGCTAAAAATACCATATACAAGTCATACAGTGGCCAGATATAGCGCTAGTACTCCTGTAAAGTGTCGGTACCACAACCTTCTCAGAGGTGACAGACCCAGGGGCCGATGCCTGGGAGGACCACCCATACTCTCCTCAGGGCCACCAGCTGGGTACATAATGATCTGATTCTCTCCTATGCAGGTGTCCTCGAGTTCATCTGTATCCATGTCCTCAGGACAGTTGAATACTGTGCAGCAGGTGGCAGTATTAAGTGCCGCCATGTGGTATGTGGTTCAGCTGGGGCGGTATATTGCTCCGTACTGTGGTATTGCTGGCCCGGCCGTCTGTCAGTTTGACTCTACCTACAACATGGGGCCACTTTTAGTTCCCAATCCGCCCTTGCAGAGACCACAGCATGGCCAGGTGCCTAGATGGGCAGATCGGGGTGCCCTGTGGCCCCTACACAGACATCATTTCCAGCATGGTCCCAGGATGACATCATTCGTAGGAATCCTCTTGTCATATTCTTGTCCTTCTCTGATTGGTCAGATGGAAAGTGAAATCATTAAGGGGAAAAAATTGTTTAAAAGTTCACAAAAAATAGTCCTGAAAATGCTGAAACCTATAAAATTGTCAGCAAGTGTGTGGAATACAGAACAGAAATCCCCGACTACGACCCAGGACTGGACCTCTGTAAATCTTATGCCCTGAGCGCCCTTGGTATTTGGGCCGGTACTGAGGGCGGGGTACCTCCTGTGTCAGATCTCTGAAGAGCTGTGCTGGTCTCCTGACCGAGGCGTCCGGATTACGGAGACAGCAGCCGTCCTCAGGGCTCATTCAGACTGGATATGCGTTCATCCACTCCACTGTACGTCCTGTTCTCCTCCACAGTTGCGCACTAGGATAGGCATTTCTACTATCAGGCTAGCCATTCCTTCACGTGAAATGCTGAACTTAAACGGCCGGTATCCGTGTTTTCCGGATCCACAGTTTACCGGCCGTAGAACAGATACCTTTGTCTGAATGAGTCCAGCGCAGGTTCCTTCACCCTGGTGGCCTCTTCCAGGGACATCCGACTGCTCCGTCCATCTCAGTCACTGTTGTGATGGAACCACCTTGTATCGGACACTGCACTGACCCCAGGCCGTCGCAGCTTCTCCTCCCTCCTGTCTTTCTTATGACATGAACCGTGTCACATGTAAAACATCAGTTATTTTGGGTTTTAGCACTGCCTTCTTCAGTTGTAGTACCATCGAACCCCGTGTAGTCAGTAACTTACCCTCTAACTCAGCAGGTATTGTTGGGGGGGCTTAACTTGCCCTTTTTGGAATTCAGTCGGTCACTCCAGATTAATTAGAACACGGGTGCACTCGGCAGTAAAGAACAAGAGATAAACTCAGGGGTTAATATCAAGTTCTTCAGCTCGTGCTCTCTGCGCCCACCAGAAGCCTCTGAACCTCCTCCTTTATTATCAGAAATATTTATTCATTACAGCAAAAAGGGCGTAAGCATGCAGATAACAAACTACATATGCATCTCTCCTGTACTCGTATAAGGTCTTGATTGGAGAGAAGCCTCTCACTGTCCTGCATCCCCACCTCAGGAATGTGGTACTGATAAGAGTACAGGCGCCATCTTAGACTTGTTGCTTCAGCTGAATATATATATATATATACCTTACAAAAGGTTACAAAATATAAAAGTACAAAAATATACTATTCTCCACACTGATTCTTGTCTTGTCACATTGATCAGGACACTATATTCACATTAACTTGAAGACGTGGGAAACTCAGGATTTGCAGACAATAAAATACATTACATCAGGTCCATATACCTCAACAGTCCCCCCTAAATACTGATGTTTTCCACGTCTGACCCTACCTGTAGGTGACCTTACCAGGGGAAAAAGGGAGTTGGATTTCTTCACCAGTTTGAGACCAATGACCCCTAGACAGGACATCACCCTGTGAAGCTGGACTTGACTGGATCAGGACCACCACTGCCCCTACTCTAATAACACGGTTTTACAAGGTGGGGGAGGCGTTATTCTCCGGACTCAAATCCCGCTACGACATGATCTTTTGCTTTTAACTCATTGGGGACCCTCCTTGGGACTCCTATGGCATCTATCTATACACGTGTGTACAAGCTCTCAGCTGGCTTTCCTTTGAGCTTTACTGATGTGCCTGGAGTTAACATCACTTGTAATGGACCATCAAACCAGGGTTTAAGGAGTTTTCAAACGTGTCCTTTTAGCAGCACCCAATCTCCAGACACAAGTGGGTGGGTTCCTGGTACCTTATCAGGATCTGGAAGTGAAGCAAAAACTCGAGAATGTATTTTAGTCAAATGCTTGTGCAAACTGATTGTACAATCTGTCAAACAATCATGTTGCATCTGGAGCTGCTGTGGGAACTACAATCCTGTCCTAGGGGCTGTCCTCAAAAAGGACCTCAAAGAGGGACTAAAGCCTGTCTTATGGTTAAGGGTATACCTTACTGGAAAGAGGGCTAACAGCAGGCACTCTGTCCATGGCTTATCAGTCTGTGCCATGGCTTTTTGAGTCTTTTACTTTAGTGTCCCGTTCAGTTCTTTCCCACTGCTGCTTTGTGGATGGTACGAAGCACTTTAGGCTTGTTCTACACCTAAATCTTAATCACCTCTTGCATCACTTCACCTGTAAAGTGAACACCTTGTCACCTTCAATGGCCTCTGGTACCTTGTACCTGCATACAACTTCAGCCATAATCTTCTTTGATGTGGTCTAGGCTGTGACCTTAGCTACCAGGTATACTTCTAGCCATCCTGAAAACAAGTAATCACACCCCAATACATACTTATACACACCCACCTTGGGTAGCTGAATGTAGTCTGCAAGCGTTGAGACGGATACAAGTGACGAGGTGCATGTGTTTCTGAGGTACTGTAACCATCTGACCCACGTTTGTTCAGGGCACAAATCATACATCTTTGAGTATATCTGGCTGCTACAGTGCTGAACCCTGGAGCGTACCATGTGCTATGTACTAAATCACACAGCAGTTTTTGACTGGTGCGTCTCTCCATGGGTTGCCTGTGCCATCGTGGGTTAGAGGGACCTGGGAAGGCAAAGTTTTCCATGGAACTGTATTAGTCCTTCCTTTGCAGTCCCCCCTTTTGACACCCACTGGTCCCTTTCCTCCTTCTCCACCTAGTTCTATAAGTCTATGAGTCTACCAGAAACGGTCATGAGGTCTCTGGCTTTCCAAATGGGCCCATAGTCATGGACTCAAAGGCATACCTGGAATCAGTGTAAATGTTGGTGGTAAGGACTCTACTTTTTAGAGTGTCATGTTTAGTCACCACTGCCCAACCTGTGTAGTACCTGCCATCCTGGCCATACCTCGATCCATCCACAAAGAGCACATGATCTGGATTATCTAATGTCTGACTTACCATATCCCACTGTCTCTTGTGACATCATCTCCAAACAGTCGTGAGGTACCCTAACTCTTCCCTCCCCCCAGCTCCAGAGGCAACAGGGTGGCTGGATTCAAAGTATTACACCTTTGGACAGTAACATTGTCAGGCAACAAAATGGAACACTGCATTGTCAAAAGGCGGGCATCTAAAATATTTTTGGGTTATACTTGTGTGAGGATTAATGTAATATCACGAGGAGCAAGCACTGTCACTTTGTGCCTCAGAACTATGTCAGAGCTTTTATCAAGCATGACTTGTACAACTGCTACAGTTCTGCAGAAAGGGGCACCTCTGGCCACAGGTAGGGCTGCAGTAAACGATTATTTTAGTAATCAAGTAATCTATCGATTATTCCAACGATTAATCGAGTAATAAGAAAAAACATCTTAAAATAACTTTTGCTTTATAAAAACAATATTTATTACTACTTACAGTGTTTTGAATGCACATAAGGCTTCTTTCACAGATGCAATATACATTCTGTCAGCCTGAATGTACCGTATCAGGTATAACTGGATACTGCCGGCTGCTGCAGTGATTGTCTGTAATGGGGTCCGGCCTTGTTACAGCATTCAAGCTGGGTTTTGGCTGGACATTACAAGAAATATGCTTAAAGTAGTGTTTTTTGTTTGGACCATACCCATCGTGTAAGCTAGAACATGGACAGATGGCCTGCCCTGGACCACATTATAGTCAAGAGAGCATACAGCAGCTGGAGTATGCGGCTATACCCAATATGGTATATACAGCAGGCTGCTCTTTTGCCAGTCTGTGTATCTATTATCTAAGGCTATGTTGTGAACTCTGTCAGTCTGTTCTGTCATAGCTGGATTATGGATGCCCATTGACTGTAATGGGGATACAGAATGCTTTACCCCAAAAAAGCTGCACAGTGATAGCATTTTTTGTCTGGACTCCTGCCAGTTGCCAAATGATCCGAGTGCCATTGTTCACACTGCAATGTGAACCTGGCCCAAGCTGTTATAGGGAATCTGTCACCAGGATAATTGCTATTGAAGTAAAGCCCTAGTCTAATAGGACTTAGTGCCTTATTTCCAGATGTGCCCTTGCTTGAGCAATAGATCGTTTCTATCTCCTGAAAATCCAGTTTATTTGGTGTAAATGAGCCAGTAAGGTGGCCAGAGGGCTGTCATTCTTGCAGGAAGGAACCCAGGGCCCCAGGCACACCTCTGCTAGTGCCCAAGCCCATCCTCATGCTGGGAGCAGGGAAAAGGGCTCCTTCCTGCAAGAGTGACGCCCTCCGGGCACCTTACTGGCTCATTTGCATACCAAATAAACTGGATTTTCAGAAGATAGAAAACATCTATTGCTGAAACAAAGACACATCTGGAAATACGGTACTAAGTGCTATTAGACCATGTCTTTATTTCCACAGTGATTATCCTGGTGACAGATTTCCTTTAAAGAAACAAATAAGGTGACCACAGTAATTTTAAAAGCAAAATTGAAAAAAGGGTTAAATTACTTAAAACAAATATAAACAAAGCTATAGTAAGACATACATATTGCCTTACCCTGGCCTTTTCCTTTAACTTGGAAAACTTTCTGGTAACTTTAGGTCTGACTGTCTTGCACAACACATCTGATACTGTAATATCTGTACTGTGTTCTTGTAAGGCTTTGTGGCGTTTTCAGAAAGCAAAAATAAAAACTATAGGGAGATTTATCACAAGTGGTGTAAAGGAAAACTGGGGCTTCCCATGGCAACCAATCAAGTTTCACCTTTCATTTTTCCAAGGAGCTCTGAAAAATGAAAGGTGGAATCTGATTAGTTGCTAAACCAGTTGACCTTTACACCAGTTTGGATAAAGCCATCTCCTGAATGAGGTACATAATGGTAAAGTGCATCAAAGCTTGCATGAGCCAGCTTACCCTAAACCAGTGATCAGCAACCTCTGGCTCTCCAGCTGTTCAGGAACTACAACTCCTAGAAATGCTTCAATCACTTCTATAGGAGTTAGAAGAGCATGTTGTTATGCAGGGACTAGGGAGTGGTAGTTTCTCAACAGCTGGAGTGGCAAAGGTTGCTGATCCGTGGCCTAATGGATCATTTGTCGGTTGTAATGAAGAAAAGTGAGCATATCCACGTGCTCAGAACTGAGGCTGGCCCTGCGCTCTGATGCTATGTTTCCTGCTGCAGAAAACAGACGCTCTGATGGTGTGGATGTTGCTGGAATACACAAAGGAATTTGCCAGCTTTGCTAATACTGGATAGCGCGTTTCATTTGTTTTCCACCATGACAGCGGATTCTCTTTCTTAGATACGGGATGTTCTCCAAAGTACATTAAGACCTCCTTCTGTACAGACTGGCTCAACTGCTGCTCCTTATCTTCATCATCACTGGAGCTGGACTCTGATGATCCAAATATGTTCTGGAGGAATGATGTGGTTGTGGCATGATGATCCTTTGCGGTATGCTTTGCTGCAGCAGGGTTATCTTCTTGTCCTCTTCTAGAAGAAGCTCCATGTTCAGTGGACTGTGTCATTTCCTTTTTGGCAACAAGTGCCATGGTCTGTACTGTGCTTTGGACCTTGAATGTCAGCAGACAAGAACTTGAGTTTCTTAAATCTGGGATCCAGAGCAGCGGCAATTAGGGCAGTATTTGATGAGTCGGGTTGATACGTAGACAGTTCTTGCCATCTTGTTGTGATTTGTTCTACCACATGAGCCTGGTATGACTTTAATGGTGCAGTTTCAAAAGCTAAACCCTGTATGGACTTCTTTAGGTTCTGCACTAGCTGTGGAAGTGCAGAGAGTGTAACATACTTCTGGCCACTCAGAAACACTGTAGCTCCTTCAAATGGCTCAAGGGCCTGGCTTAGCTCCTCAATCAGGCTCCACTGTTCAGGCTTCAGATCCAGGTAGTGGTGTTTTCCTCTTGGAGTCACTTCTGGGTCTGAGAGAGCAGCAGTCACTGGCCATCTTTGTTCCAGCAGTCTTGATAGCATGTGATAAGTGCTATTCCAGCGTGTACATACATCATGCACCAGCATATGTTGTGGTGTGCCCATCTGTTGTTGCTTCTCCTTTAACTTCGTGCATGCCAACTCACTCCTCTTAAAATGCTCGACAAGACATCTTACACAAGACACACACTTG
This sequence comes from Rhinella marina, assembly GCA_900303285.1. Classification (NCBI taxonomy): domain Eukaryota; kingdom Metazoa; phylum Chordata; class Amphibia; order Anura; family Bufonidae; genus Rhinella; species Rhinella marina. The sequence continues at coordinate 2,215 of ONZH01029681.1, read as the reverse complement.
GAGATAGCTTGGTGGTTCTTCAGAGCGCTTTGAACAACCAAGTTTAGGGTGTGACCTGCACATTGCACAGATGCCCATCCACGTTTTCCCGTCAAAATCTTCACGGCTGCTACAACATTAGCACCATTGTCATGGACAACAGCTTTGACTTTCTCTGCTGGAATGCAAAATTTAGCAATAACATCCTCAAGCCAATCTGCAATATTTGCAGCTGTGTGTCTTTCTTCAAGAGGCATCGTTGTTAGGCTGTAGGACTCCATTTCCCAAGTCTTCCCAAGAAAATGACACGTTACACCTAGATAAGCTTCTGTAGCAACGCTCGTCCAAATGTCAGTTGTAAGTGCAATACTGTTAGTCTCCTTAAGAGTGCTCATCAACTTGCCTTTGACGTCTTCATACTTTTTCTCCATAATTTTCATGAAGTAGGTTCATGAAGGAAGAGTGTATCTTGGATTGAAAGTGGAAATCATCCTCTGAAAGCCTTCATCCTCCACCATGGATAGCGGAGGCATGTCTGTGACAATCATGTTCAGAATGCTGTCTGTGAGCTCAGCTGCTTCAGTTGAACGTGATGCAGCAGTCCACACATAGCTGTCCATACGTCGCTGTGTCTGTGATTTGCTGAAAAAGATGTTAAACAATTATTATTACTATAAAAGCCTGTGTCTGTCACTCACTATATCATTTAAAATGTTTGCTTTACTTACGGGTCAGGTCCGCTCTGTGAAGTACATGCGAAAACTGGGTGTTTTCTGGAAAGATGTTGAAGCATTGATGTCGTGCTATAATGGTAGGCTAGTTCGGCTTTACAATAGACACACTGTACAGAGTTTTCCTTCTTTTTCAGCTTGAAATGATCCCAAACTTTGGACACTCTGTGCCGTTTTCTCTGGCCTGGCTCTTCTGTTCGCCCCTCGGCCTCACTATTTTCTCTCTCTTTCTCCATTTTACAGTTGTAAACTAATACTCCTTTAGGTCTTGCCTCTTGCTTTGTGCAACTGCAACCGGCGTAAAAGTTGACTTGAGTCACGATTTGAGTCACACCTTACAGGGGGGAAATCAGAATTTCAGGAAAAAAAACTATTTTTCAAACAAAATATTTTTTTAAGACCTCAGTCAGCTTTCCCCTCCTCTCAAATCAGTGCCCCCCTGCCGCAAGCCCGCAATCAGACACCCAGGCTGCCACCATCAGAGTCAGACCCTCTCTTGCAGCAATCAGACTCGGTCTCGGATCCAGCCCCTTTGCCATCCATTGCCATGTTCCCCAGTCCCCCAGTGTCTCATGCCACTCATTGTCATATAATAGCACTCTCCCAGTGCTATTGCCATGTAACTGTCCCCCAGTGCCTTCAGATCAGTCCCTCCATATCCTCCACTCCACCAGTGCCATCAGATCAGTCCCTCCATATCCTCCACTCCACCAGTGCCATCAGATCAGCCCCTCCATATCCTCCACTCCACCAGTGCCATCAGATCAGCCCCTCCATGTCCCCCAGACAGTGCCATCAGATCAGCCCCTCCATACCTCCTACCCCTCCCCCCCACTGCCATCAGATTAGCCCCTTCATATCCCTCGCTCCCCCAGCACCATCAAATTAATATCCAGTGCCATCATTAGCCCCTCCATGTCCCCCAGGGCCATCAAATGAACCCCTCAATGTCCCCCAGGGTCATTATTAGCCTCTCCATGTCCCACAGGGCCATCAAATTAACCCCTCCATGTCCCCCAGCACCATCATTAGCCCATCCATATCCCCCAGGGCCATCAAATGAACCCTCAATGTCCCCCAGCACCATCATTAGCGCCTCCATATCCCCCAGGGCCATCAAATGAACCCCTCAATGTCCCCCAGCACCATCATTAGCGCCTCCATGGCCATCAAATTAACCCCTCCATGCCCCCAAGCACCATCATTAGCCCCTCCATATCCCCCAGGGTAATCAAATTAGCCCCTCCATATCCCCCAGTGCCATGAGCCATCTTAAAAGTGTCCCCTACAGGTGCCCCCTACTCTGCTAGCAAGACTTACCTTACCAGGCAGGGTCCGCTCACCACGCTGCTGGCCGTCATGGAGTCCGCAGGAGCCGACCGCTTCTTCTTCCCAGCATGCAGTGGGAGGGGCCTGACGTCACACGCAGCGTCAGGCAGCGCGCGCTGACACTGTGTGTGAAGCCAGACAGCGCGGTGCCGACCTGAGGCACGAGCGGTGAGTGA
>ONZH01029680.1:0-107318 GCA_900303285.1 Rhinella marina | reverse complement strand
ACTGCACTGTAGTATATATGACTGAGAGGAAAACGTAGTCTTGTAGACAGCGGCTATTGCACCGCAAACCATTTCAATTTTTCAATGCACTGTAGGATATATAACTGAGAGGAAAAACGTATATTTTCTACACTTCGGCTAGTGTGCAGCACACAACAGAATTTTTCATTGCACTGTATAATATATAACTGAGAGGAAAAACGTATATTTTCTACACTCTGGCTAGTCTGCAGCACACGATAGAATTTTTCACTGCACTGTATAATATATAACTGAGAGGAAAAACGTATATTTTCTACACTCCGGCTAGTGTGCAGCACACGACAGAATTTTGCACTGCACTGTATAATGTATAACTGAGACGAAAAACGTATATTTTCTACACTCCGGCTAGTGTGCAGCACATGACAGAATTTTGCACTGCACTGTAGTATATATGACTGAGAGGAAAAATGTAGTCTTTAGACGGCGGCTATTGCACCGCAAACCACTCAATTTTTCACTGCACTGTAGGATATATAAAAAAACGTATTCCCTAGACTGACGCTACTGTACAGCACACTACATAATTGTTCACTGGACTGTAGTGTACAGAAATGAGAGAAAAACTTTTTCCCTAGACTGACGCTACTGTACAGTACACTACATAATTGTTCACTGGACTGTAGTGTATAGAAATGAGAGAAAAACGTATTCCCTAGACTGACGCTACTGTACAGTACACTACATAATTGTTCACTGGACTGTAGTGTATAGAAATGAGAGAAAAACGTATTCCATAGACTGACGCTACTGTACAGTACACTACATAATTTTTCACTGGACTGTAGTGTATAGAAATGAGAGAAAAACGTATTCCCTAGACTGACGCTACTGTACAGTACACTACATAATTGTTCACTGGACTGTAGTGTATAGAAATGAGAGAAAAACGTATTTCCTAGACTGCACTACAGATCTCAGCAAGCCAAGGTACAGCAGCAGCAAAAATGAGTACTTTGGGCAATTTTTTTTTTAGGTCTGTGTGGACCACGTGCTGTCCCTTCTGCCACCAGTCACTGTGTACAGTGTGCAGCCAAGATGGTGGTAGCTGCACTACAAGTCCCAGCCAGCAGCCAGGAGGAGACCAAAAAAAAAGGTGCTTGTAGCCCTTATAAGGGCTGTTGGATTCTTTGTGGGTGATTCCTGCCTAACCAACATCTAAATTCAGGCCCTAACACTCTCCCTGACAGACAGCAGCTCTATCATTAATCTCATGCAGACGGCGTATGACGTGAGCAGCGCGGGACCAGATTCTTATATTCCCAGGTCATCTGATCTGGCCAGCCAATCCCTGCTATCAACTTGTAGGGGCCCCACGTGATGCTAGGAGGTACCAAAGACTCTCCTGCATGTTGATTGGCTGAAAAAAGGAGCCTAACATTCAGGAAGAGGAAGTTGCCATTTCCTCGAGGATCGCAATATGCTCGTCCGAGTAGCGAGCATATGCGAATACCCTAATGCTCGAACGAGCATCAAGCTCGGACGAGCATGTTCGCTCATCTCTAATCTGTACCAAAGCCCACTTCGGATTTCATAAATATCAAAGTTTTCAAACGAATCTACTTTGGATATGAAGCTCGATTTACTCAAGCCTACTCTGAAGTCTTCACAGAACACCCATAGTTATACTAAGAATGAATTACACACAGGTAGACTCTATTTACGAATTAGGTAACTTCTGAAGGTAATTGGTCACACTGGATTTTATTTAAATACATGCCACACTTTTTTGAAAACCTTTGTCTATGACATAAAAACCCAATGAAATACTTTTAAGTTTGTGGGTATGACATGAAAAAAATGTGGAAGAGTTCAAGGGGTATAAATACTTTGCACCTGAATTCCTCCAGTAAAGTAGCACACTGGCTTACTACAAACCCTGACTCTCTGGACTTATTTCTCATTGGGGTGCACCACACCTTACCATCCCTTCTACGGAAAGCAACATGTGACACTTCATGGTGTACGGGGGACCCGGAGTAAATTTGGGGCCACCCCAAACCTGACCACTGCATAGATACCTACTGTAAGAGTCTGGAAAAAGATTTAAAATTATCACCTTCACCAATCAACTGGAGCAATATTTCAGCTGTCTGGAAGCTCATCTATAAGTGCATTCAAACTACTGCCATTTTGGCCAGGCCATCCCAGCAAGCAGAACACAAGATTTTGAAAGATATTGTTAAGGGCTTTAGACAACTTTGAACCATTTTATAAAACTGCATATATTTATTTTGGGCTAAGAATCATTTTTAATGGGTCTTATTAAAAATGTTAAACAGTTTTTCTTCTACAACGTTCAGTTTTACTGCATCTGTAGATTGTTGCTTCCCTTTCTTAATGAGTTCCGCCACAGAGCTACTCTGATGGTTCCATCTGTAACTCTTTTCTCTAATTCCCTAACATCTCACAAACACTTATTTAAGCTCAATTCAGTTTGAACACACTGTGCTAATAAAGACAAATTAGAAAAATTATTTTAGTCCAAAATAAGTAGAATGTAATAATAATAATAATATTACACACATGGACAAAAAATGTTGGTACCCTTCCATTAAAGAAATAAAAACCCACAATGGTCACTGAAACAACTTGAAACAGACAAAAGTAATAATAAAAATTTACTGAAACTCAGCTAATGAAAATCAAACATTGCTTTTAAATTTTGGTTCAACAGAATAATTTTAGAAAACAAACCAATGAAACTGTCCCGGACAAAAATTATGATACCCCTAGAAAAGATTGATAATAATTAGACCATAGGGACATGTTAAACTAACGTGTGTCATGTAATTGGCATCACAGGTGTATTCAAACTTGTAATCAGTCCGTCTGCCTATTTAAAGGGTGAGAAGTAGTCACTGTGCTGTTTGGTATCATGGTGTGCACCACACTAAACATGGACCAAAGAAAACTAAGGAGAGAGTTGCGTCAGGAGATTAGACAGAAAATTATAGACAACAGCTTGATGTTTCTCTTCCTATAGTTGCATATATTATTCAGAAGTTTAAGGTCGCCAGAACTGTAGCCAGACTCTCTGGACGTGGTCACAAGAGGAAAATTGATGACAAATTGAAGAGATGAATAATATGAATGGTAGCCAAAAAGCCCAAAACAACTTCCAAAGAGACTAAAGGTGAACTCCAAGGTCAAGGTACATCAGTGTCAGATTGCGCCATCTGTTCCAAAGTGGACTTAAAGTGGACTTAAAGTAAGACGACCAAGGAATAAAACACTGTTGAAAGCAATTCATAAAAAAGCGAGACTGAAATTTGCCAAAATGCATATTGACAACCCAGACAGCTTCTGGGAGAATGTCCTTTGGACAGATGAGACAAAACTGGAGCTTCTTGGCAAGTCTTATCACCTCTATGTTCACAGACACAAAAATTAAGCATACAAAGAAAAGAACATTGTACCTACTGTGAAACATGGAGGAGTCTTGGATATGTTTCGGGGCAGCTATGCTGCATCTGGCACAGGGTGCCTTAAATCTGTGCAATGTACAATGAAATGTCAAGACTTTCTGGAGCGAAATGTGCTGCCCAGTGTCAGAAAGTTTGGTCTCAGTCACAGGTCATGGGTCCTCCAACAGGATAGTGTCCCAAAACACAAAGCTAAAAACATTTAAGAATGGCTAAGACCAAAGCATTGAACTATGACAGATTGGAGTTGTAATATTGTACATTTGTAACATTTGCAGCAGGTCCAATCCGTATTCCTATCAATCTCTATCCCTATAAATTTCAGGTAGTGTTAGTTAAGGTTTTTCACTGTAGTAATATTTTATACTGCAGGTTCTTGTACGTACACAAAACATCTACTTGAGTACGCACTGGAACCACTGAATGCCAGTCAGTACCATACATTTTACTGATCTCTGCTTACCTTTCTGTGACAGCTTTTTAAAAATATTAGGGGTATTTTTCTTCTTTTTTTGTTACTAAGTTTTTGCCTTGTTTTTTTCATAAATTATTTTTTCTCAAAATGTTTTCTTTGAGGATTTTGTTAATAGTGGTGCAAAATTAATTCATATGCCCAGCAATTTATTGTCCAGCATGGATCCTAGTAGATGTAGCAGATATTATGACATTTTGGGGTTTGTACTCCATATAAGCCATAAGAAAGACATAAATAAGATAGTACAGATGTTTTGTTCCACATTCCAATTTATAGTATGGCAATGATTTGAAGCAACTGCTCTGGGAATCCATATTACACATATCAGGGATACTGCAGGGCAAGTGCGGGGCCAGTTCAGGGCTAGTAATTAATCAGGCAGGGAGAGAGAGACAGGGAGAGATAGGGAGAGACAGGGAAATACAGGGACAAAGACCAGCTGCAGGGCCACAGAGTGAATTGAAAAATGTCTGGAATTGATAAGCAAAAGGAGTGCAGTTCCAGCCAGACCTTGAGCTCTGAAAAAGGAGAAGGTGGAACAGGGCAAAAGTGCCAAAGGACCTGTAGCCGGAGCATCTACTGTTAGTATTCGCAATACTTGGCCATTGTTCCACCAGGCTAACCTACTAAGGCGCAAAAGTGTAGTGGAGGAGAAAGTAGATGAGGTAGTGGAGTGGATGGCACGCTCATCTCAGTCTCAGCCGGATGATCTGCTGTCATCTGCTGATACAGTATCCATATGAAGCCAGGGGTCAGACAGAGCGTACCTCCTGCTCCACCATTCCTCTCCAGCAAAGCCCTTCATTTTCGTACGCTATTTGCACGCTTATGCGTACGTGTTCAAAGCGGTTGCGTAACTTTTTACCTGAACATTCGTTATTAGTGCGCAAATGTTCGCTAAAAGCCATATTTTGTACACAAATTCAACGAATCTATTCGTCGAATATACAAATCTTAGGAAAAGTTCGGCGAATGTTCGGTGAATAAAATTTTGCATGATTCGCTCATCTCTAGTTAGTAACAACCCCAAAAAAAGTTCATACTTTTAACAATTTTTTGTGCTTGGTGGCTAAGAGCTACAAATGATATACAGTACAGACCAAACGTTTGGACACACCATCTCATTCAAAGAGATTTCTGTATTTTCATGACTATGAAAATTGTAGATTCACACTGAAGGCATCAAAACTATGAATTAACACATGTGGAATTATATACTTAACACAAAAGTGTGAAACAACTGAAAATATGTCTTATATTCTAGGTTCTTCAAGGTAGCCACCTTTTGCTTTGATTACTGCTTTGCACACTCTTGGCATTCTCTTGATGAGCTTCAAGAGGTAGTCACTTGAAATGGTATTCCAACAGTCTTGAAGGAGTTCCCAGAGATGCTTAGCACTTGTTGGCCCTTTTGCCTTCACTCTGCGGTCCAGCTCACCCCAAACCATCTCGATTGGGTTCAGGTCTGGTGACTGTGGAGGCCAGGTCATCTGGCGTAGCACCCCATCACTCTTCTTCTTGGTCAAATAGCCCTTACACAGCCTGGAGGTGTGTTTGGTGTCATTGTCCTGTTGATAAATAAATGATGATCCAACTAAACGCAAACCGGATGGAATAGCATGCCGTTGCAAGATGCTGTGGTAGCCATGCTGGTTCAGTATGCCTTCAATTTTGAATAAATCCACAACAGTGTCACAAGCAAAGCACCCCCACACCATCACACCTCCTCCTCCATGCTTCACGGTGGGAACCAGGCATGTAGAGTCCATCCATTCACCTTTTCTGCGTCGCACAAAGACACGGTGGTTGGAACCAAAGATCTCAAATTTGGACTCATCAAACCAAAGCACAGATTTCCACTGGTCTAATGTCCATTCCTTGTGTTCTTTAGCCCAAACAAGTCTCTTCTGCTTGTTGCCTGTCCTTAGCAGTGGTTTCCTAGCAGCTATTTTACCATGAAGGCCTGCTGCACACAGTCTCCTCTTAACAGTTGTTGTAGAGATGTGTCTGCTGCTAGAACTCTGTGTGGCATTGACCTGGTCTCTAATCTGAGCTTCTGTTAACCTGCGATTTCTGAGGCTGGTGACTCGGATAAACTTATCATCCGCAGCAGAGGTGACTCTTGGTCTTCCTTTCCTGGGGCGGTCCTCATGTGAGCCAGTTTCTTTGTAGCGCTTGATGGTTTTTGCGACTGCACTTGGGGACACTTTCAAAGTTTTCCCAATTTTTCGGACTGACTGACCTTCATTTCTTAAAGTAATGATGGCCACTCGTTTTTCTTTACTTAGCTGCTTTTTTCTTGCCATAATACAAATTCTAACAGTCTATTCAGTAGGTGTATCCACCTGACTTCTGCCCAACACAACTCATGGTCCCAACCCCATTTATAAGGCAAGAAATCCCACTTATTAAACCTGACAGGGCACACCTGTGAAGTGAAAACCATTTCAGGTGACTACCTCTTGAAGCTCATCAAGAGAATGCCAAGAGTGTGCAAAGCAGTAATCAAAGCAAAAGGTGGCTACTTTGAAGAACCTAGAATATAAGACATATTTACAGTTGTTTCATACTTTTTTTGTTAAGTATATAATTCCACATGTGTTAATTCATAGTTTTGATGCCTTCAGTGTGAATCTACAATGTTCATAGTCATGAAAATACAGAAAACTCTTTGAATGAGAAAGTGTGTCCAAACTTTTGGTCTGTACTGTATATTAAAAATAAATCATCTGTGGCTCGAAGTAAGTTCTTTCAGGATAAAAAGAATGTTTTTCTTTTCCTTTTTTGATGCTTTTAAAACAGTGTAGACATTCCATTGCCTGAGGACATTTCAGGATTTTGTAAATTAATCATTTCTATGATTTCATTTAATAATGATATATTTTCATCTAAAATAGATCTTAAAAAAAAGCTAGTATAAAGCCAACTGAACAACAGATAAAGCAACTCTGCCCCAATTGTTTCTGATATTCAGCCAAGTCTTTGAAGTTCTCCCATAAACAAGCAGTATAGTGTTTTCACATATTAAAATTAAAAGCAGGAAAAAGGCAAAATAATCTCCTAATGTGTCCATAATTGTTCACTATAACTATTGAAACATCTATGATTCATTGTGTGTCATTCTACTGGCACTATATATATATATATATATATATATATATATATATATATATATATAATCTTGTGTTGGTTGTGTAGTTGTTTGAAAGCCGTTTTACAACCAGTCTATTCTTTGTCTGGACCTAAATACTTTGAAATGGTTGTCTATTTTAATATTGGGTTCCCCTCCGAAGACCCCTGGTAAATGGCTCAATTTGGCAGCAACCAACAACTGCTTACCTGGTCCTGCAAGATTAATGTGGTGTTGATAAGATCCCCATAGAGTGTTTATCCCCCTTCCTTACTAGGCCAGTTTTTCAGTTGTAGCAATGGGTCTATCTAATTGCAAATAACTGACTAATTTCTGAGCCAGCCTACATGTATTTCATATTATTTTTCTTGGGACACTTTAGACCTTTCTTTTGTGCCATTAAATAATGGATTTTTAAAAAATATATTTAAGAAAAAATTGAAAATTATGAAAAAAAATATTTTTCCTTTCTTATCTATTTTTTTAACTATTACAAAAGGTTTAAAGATAAAACATTTCTAAAACCATTCCCGTACGCTTGTACCCTGAAAATGGATGCTATTTATGTAAATTATCTACTGGCTGGGTCCGCCGCAAGACTTTAAAAGACTGGAGTGAATTTTGGTGGCCTATTTTTCTATTGTTGGTTCTATGGCACCATACAGCCAGAAAACTGTTGTACAGTACCAAAACATTACAATCCCCTTCAAAGTGACTTTTTATGTTATTCATCTTGGGAAAATGTGGACATTTTAATTTTTTTTTAATTACTTTATTTTTGCGTGCATTTGTATATTTTATGCAGAAAAAAACCTGCTATACAAAATATAGCTAAAAGAAATACCTAGATTTTTAAAATAAACAAATATGTGTATGTTTGTATATTTTACACTTACAAATTCCACTATTCTATTGCTAAAACTAATAAATATATATAAATATAATAAATATATATTTTTTATTTCATTTTTTTATGAAGGAAAAGGGGACAGAATGTTTGTATGGGTGTGTACGTAGTCCAATTACTATTGATTATTCTATTAACTTTTAACATATATTTTACATGTTTTATTTCTTTTTTTTTTTAATTATTTATTTCTTTTTTAATTACTTTTTTTTTTAAAGTGAATTAAACCCTTTCAGCCACAATCAAGGCAGGAAGATGTTAGTTCCCAGCCTACAGGCTCACATTTCATTTTAAAGCCAGCAGGTGACGCTCTTACATAAAAAAGCGCTCCTTGCAGCTTTCAACTTTTTCAATGTAATGCACACTTGTAGCACAGTGCTACAAGCGTGTATTACAGAGTGCCACAAGCGTGTAACACATTGCACTCCTGGGTTTTTGATGCTTTTTAAAATTTTAAAATGGCCTAACAATTGTCACTTTTTAAAAGGCAGATGGCTGCTGGTGTTCACACGCACAATGGTATTGCAAGAAGCAAATGCTTGTTTTGTGGTCTACAAATAATCCAGCTGGCCATAGCACATCTCCCTGTGACTGCAGCTGTCTAATGACACCGCGGCACAGCGACCTGCGGCAGCACCGGCCGCCGGTAGATCGCGATGTAACCTGAAGCTTTTATATGGCATGTTACAGATAAGAGCCTACCACCGTGACATAGAAAGTCTTTCGGCGGTAGGCAAGTGGTTAATTCTGAATAGACTCCTGTCTACCAGAGCAAGAGCCACCCATTTTAACTGGCTCTCTGTTATGGTTTATAGAGTGGGTCCCCAAGCAGAGAATCCTCTCTATGAAGCCTGTATACACTATTAGGATAAATGGGAAGGGGTTATCCAGATGAAAAAAATCTATAACTATTTAAATAGTTAAGTATGTGAGAAGTCATCTACTTGACTCATAGAAACAAATACCATATTTATATTCATGAAAATGTGTAAAAAAAAACAATTTTTTAATGGGAATCTATTATCTCTTCTGCACCAGAAAACTGACTTTTTCAGGCAGCAGAAGTAGGAAGTGGTGTGGGGCCTGGCAAAGATTGAAGGGAGATATTAAATAAAATCTGTCATTCTGATTTGGTCCATTATCTACAGTAATACATCAGTAGTATTGCAGATATATATGGAGTCCGGGTCACTATTTTTTATTTTCCTACTGCCCCCCATTCCCACACTGCCAGAACTCATAGCTGCATTGAAATAGACTGTCAGGACTTCTGTGCATGTCCTCTCCATTATGTTAGAACAGAATAGTAGTATGGACTGTGTACTTCAGTGCAGGTTTGAATGCTGACAGTGAGGGGACTGGGGGCAGTAAAACAATAAAAAAATAGTGATCTGAACACCTTGTCTGCAGTAATACACTTGTATAACTGCTGTTTATAGTGCAAAATTGGGGTGACAGATTGCGTTTAAGAATAGCATGGAAAAAGCTGGTCTTGATAAATCTCCCTCATAGTGTCTACCCTTATGAAACAGCAATACAGTGCAGGCAAGTATGAGTCCTTTTAAGCATATTTCTAGAGATGAGCAAATCGAAGCTGATGAAGTGGAATTAGTTACGAATTTCATGGAAAATTCGATTCGCAACGAATGCGAATTTCCTGGCGATTCGTAGTAACTAGAGTTGAGTGAACGTGCTCGTAATGAGCACTGTAGTGCTCGGATCCCCTGCGCTCGCATGGCCGCAGGCATCCGGATCCGTCCTCACCTGACTGTGTCATACGAGTGTGTCATACCAAACGGATCTGTCCCCACTGACTTGCAGTCGGGTGAGGAGGACGGATCCGGATGGCTGCGCAGCGGAGTGCAGGGGATCCGAGCAGTACAGTGCTCGTTACGAGCACGTTCGCTCAACTCTAGAAGTAACAAATCTTTTTTTTTTTTTTTTCCTAAAATGGCCGCAAGCTCATGGCATCACATGGGGGAAGGATCTCTGGGACAAAGAAGTAAACACCCACAATGCGATCACATGCAGACATGTAGCCAATAAGCAGCCAGCCAGGTCCTGTGATGTCACAGCCCTATAAATAGCTGTGCAGCGCTGGAAAGCGCCATTTACTATTCATGTTAGACCAGAGGAGAGATAGGGCAAGCGATAGGAAAATGTTTCAAAATACAAGAAAAGAGATCAGGGATAGATAACCTGAATTGCTGGGATAGGAGAGGGACGATTTGTGGATAGAAAATCAGGCAGTGAATCGCTATCCATATACACTGCAGCAGCAGTGCCTCTAGTACAGCACTGCACTACAGTGCCTCTTGCACAGCACTGCGTCTTCTGAAGGCTGTTTTGGGGTGCTTCATGCAAAGAAGCACCACTAGTGTCTCTTTTTTGCAGTGCAGTGCAGTGAAAGAGGGTCAGAGCCTTGTTTAAATACGTATTTTAGGCCTCATTCGCCATCCAAGCAGAAAAGCGTGACCTTGTTGTAAGGTGGTCAGTGAATATCATTTTAAAAAAAGATATATATATATATATATATATATATATATATATATCAGTTTGTGGGGTGTTTAGTTTCAAATCAGTATTTTAGGCCTCATTCGCCATCCAAGCAGAAAAGCGTGATATTGCTGTAAAGTAGTCAGTGAATATCATTAAAAAAATAGTGATTCTGAGTTTGTGGGGTTGTCAGTGTTACTTTTAAATAAGTATTTTAGGCCTCATTCACCATCCAAGCAGAAAAGCGTGATATTGCTGTAAGGTAGTCAGTAAATATCATTTTAAAAAAATAAAAAATCTCAGTTTGTGGGGAGTTTAGTTTCAAATCAGTATTTTAGGCCTCATTCGTCATCCAAGCAGAAAATCGTGATATTGCTGTAAGGTAGTCAGTGAATATCATTAAAAAAAATATAAATCTCAGTTTGTGTGGTGTTTAGTTTCAAATCAGTATTTTAGGCCTCATTCGCCATCCAAGCAGAAAAGCGTGATATTGCTGTAAGGTAGTCAGTGAATATCATTTTATATATATATATATATATATCTCAGTTTGTGGGGTCTTTAGTTTCAAATCAGTATTTTAGGCCTCATTCGCCATCCAAACAGAAAAGTGTGATATTGCTATAAGGTAGTCAGTGAATATCATTAAAAAAATAGTGATTCTGAGTTTGTGGGGTTGTCAGTGTTACTTTTAAATAAGTATTTTAGGCCTCATTCGTCATCCAAGCAGAAAAGCGTGACATTGTTGTAAGGTAGTCAGTGAATATCATTTAAAAAATATATATATCTCAGTTTGTGGGGTGTTTAGTTTCAAATCAGTATTTTAGGCCTCATTTGCCATCCAAGCAGAAAAGCGTGATATTGCTGTAAGGTAGTCAGTGAATATCATTTAAAAAAAAACATATATATCTCAGTTTGTGGGGTGATTAGTTTCAAATAAGTATTTTAGGCCTCATTCGCCATCCAAGCAGAAAAGCGTGATATTGCTGTAAGGTAGTCAGTGAATATCATTTAAAAATATATATATATCTCAGTTTGTGGGGTCTTTAGTTTCAAATCAGTATTTTAGGTCTCATTCGCCATCCAAACAGAAAAGCGTGATATTGCTATAAGGTAGTCAGTGAATATCATTAAAAAAATAGTGATTCTGAGTTTGTGGGGCTGTCAGTGTTACTTTTAAATAAGTATTTTAGGCCTCATTCGCCATCCAAGCAGAAAAGCGTGACATTGTTGTAAGGTAGTCAGTGAATATCATTTTAAAAAATATATATATCTCAGTTTGTGGGGTGTTTAGTTTCAAATCAGTATTTTAGGCCTCATTCGCCATCCAAGCAGAAAAGTGTGACATTGTTGTAAGGTAGTCAGTGAATATCATTTAAAAAAATAAATAAAAAATCTCAGTTTGTGGGGTGTTTAGTTTTAAATCAGTATTTTAGGCCTCATTCGCCATCCAAGCAGAAAAGCGTGATATTGCTGTAAGGTAGTCAGTGAATATCATTAAAAAAATATATATATATATATATCTTAGTTTGTGGGGTGTTTAGTTTCAAATCAGTATTTTAGGCCTCATTCGCCATCCAAGCAGAAAAGCGTGATATTTCTGTAAGGTAGTCAGTGAATATCATTTAAAAAAAAACATATATATCTCAGTTTGTGGGGTGATTAGTTTCAAATAAGTATTTTAGGCCTCATTCGCCATCCAAGCAGAAAAGCGTGATATTGCTGTAAGGTAGTCAGTGAATATCATTAAAAAAATAGTGATTCTGAGTTTGTGGGGTTGTCAGTGTTACTTTTAAATAAGTATTTTAGGCCTCATTCGCCATCCAAGCAGAAAAGCGTGACATTGTTGTAAGGTAGTCAGTGAATATCATTTAAAAAAATATATATATTCTCAGTTTGTGGGGTGGTTAGTTTCAAATAAGTATTTTAGGCCTCATTCGCCATCCAAGCAGAAAAGCGTGATATTGCTGTAAGGTAGTCAGTGAATATCATTAAAAAAATAGTGAATCTGAGTTTGTGGGGTTGTCAGTGTTACTTTTAAATAAGTATTTTAGGCCTCATTCGCCATCCAAGCAGAAAAGCGTGATATTGCTGTAAGGTAGTCAGTGAATATCATTAAAAAAAAATAGTGAATCTGAGTTTGTGGGTTGTCAGTGTTACTTTTAAATAAGTATTTTATGCCTCATTCACCATCCAAGCAGAAAAGCGTAATATTGCTGTAAGGTAGTCAGTGAATATCATTAAACAAAAAAAATAAAAATAAAATAAAATATATATAATATATATATATATATATATATATATATATATATATATATATATATATACATATATATATATATATATATATATCTCAGTTTGTGGGGTGGTTAGTTTCAAATAGGTATTTTAGGCCTCATTCGCCATCCAAGCCGAAAAGCGTGATATTGCTGTAAGCTAGTCAGTGAATATAATTAAAAAATATAGTGAATCTGAGTTTGTGGGGTTGTCAGTGTTACTTTTAAATAAGTATTTGTGGCCTCATTTGCCATAGAAAAAGAAAATTGTCATATAATGTGTAGTTCTGTTCAGTAACCCATTGTACTGTAGTTCAGCAACCACTTTGTTAACCCACTCTGTGGGTGACGGTATTTCTCAAATAAATAGGTCGTTGTGCGAGGCAGTGAGCAAAGTAAATTTTTTTGGTGGATTTTTAATTTCCTTTTATTTTAAATTTGTAATCAATCAGTATGTCAGACAGAGCGGTGACAGGCCCTTCACAGGGGAGGGGCAGTGGCACAAATGTTTCTGGAATAGGCACAGGTCGCAGCAGAGGAAGGGGACGTGGCATTAGGGGTCACTTGGCGAGGCCAGAGCTACCGGTGTCATCTAGCGGTCGTGTGTTGACCACCAACCCAGCGGTTCTTGAATGGTTGACTCGGTCATCCACTTCCTCCCAGATGACATCGGACACCCCCAGCCAAGAGTCGGTGGGTTCGTCAGATACAACCCTTAGTTGGCATGGGCCTGGAGCACCTCCACTGCCCTCACCTGTCCTCAACCTGCCTCTGTCCTTTTCGGTTCCCTCAGCCAGAGAAGTACTATATGCTGTGGGCTCTGAGCCACTATACAGCGAGGACGAACTACTTGAGGACGGTCAGCAGCTACTGGGAAGCCAAGAGGTGGGGCAGAAATCCGCTCCTTCCAGTAGGCGGTCAAGTACTGATGAGGAGAGTGTAGTGGGAGGTGATGTTGAGAGCGGTCAGGCTTTGTACACAGAGACAGTTGAGGAGGACATTAGCGACGTGCAAACTGTAGTTGATGATGATGTAGCCGATCGCACTTGGGAGCCGGGTGAAGCAAGGGCTTCATCATCCTTATCGTCATCTGCAGACGAGACTGACAGCTTGCGCGTGAGGCAGCGGTGCAGCCAGCAAGTCGGTAGTGTGGGTGGGAGTCAGCGTAGTGGCAGCAGTGCGAGGTCGGGAGCCAAACGGGCACGGGGTAGACCGCACTCTTCGCAGGTGCTTTCCGGCCTTGAAAAGAGCGGCGCAGCGGCTCAGCCAGGCAGCGGAGGTACTACTCCATCAGTGCGGAGTGTTGGTGGTAAAATCGCCTACTCGGCGGTGTGGAAGTTTTTTGTTAAGACGCCTGAGGAGGTGAACATGGCTATATGTAGAATCTGTGGTCAGAAAGTGAAGCGTGGCCAGGGTGCTAATGTTGGCACCACGGCCCTGCGCCAACATATGCAGCGTCACCACAAAGTGGCCTGGGAGAACCGTGGCTCAGATGTGGCGGTCCAGTCGGCAGCAGCAGCATCACCCAGTGGCACGCAGCCCATTTCAGGCAGTCAAGGCTCCAGCACCTCTGCCGAAGGGAGCTGTCTCTCATCATCTACCGCTCCAGATGCTCCTGCTCCTCCTCTTATTCATCGCCACTCATTACGGCAGCAGTCGTTCACCGAGGCGATTGCAAAGAGACAGCAGTACGCGTCCAGCCATCCTACAGCGCAGAAGCTGACCGTGCTCCTGTCCAAGTTGCTCGTGCTGCAGTCCCTCCCTTTTCAACTGGTGGACTCTGCACCGTTCAGAGAAATGATGGCTTGTGCCGAGCCGAGGTGGAGAGTGCCAAGCCGTCATTTCTTTGCCAAAAAGTCAGTCCCAGCCCTGCACAAATATGTAGAAGAGAAGGTGGCCCAGTCCTTGAGCCTGTCGGTGTCTGCCAAAGTGCATGGCAGCGCCGACGTGTGGAGTTGCAACTACGGTCAGGGACAGTACATGTCCTTTACGGCCCACTGGGTCAATGTGCTTCCTGCCCAGCCACACGAGCAACTTGGACAGGTGACGCCACTTTCTCCTCCTCGTTGTCAAACTGCTGATCCTGCGCTAATGTCCGGCTCCTTCTCCACCACCTCAGCCTCCACTGCAGGGCCAAGTCATAGCGCTCCTCCAGCGTACCACATGTGCAGGGCACGGCGGTGTCACGCAGTTCTACGCCTGGTTTGCCTGGGCGAACAAAGTCACACAGGGGAGGAACTGCTCCGCGTCATGCAAGAAGAAATCGATTGCTGGCTTTCTCCGCGACAACTAAAAATCGGAACCATGGTGACAGACAACGGAAAGAACATGGTGTCCGCGCTGCGCCAAGGAGGGCTGAGCCATGCGCCCTGCATGGCGCACGTATTTAATCTAGTTGTCAAACGTTTCCTCAAGTCTTATACCCAACTGCAAAACATTCTAAAAATGGCCAGGAAACTTTGCATGCATTACAGCCATTCCTACAGCGCCAAGCACACCCTCCTTGAGCTGCAGCGGCAGAATGGCGTCCCCCAACATAGGCTGATATGTGACAGAGAAAGGCCATAAACAATTTCTTAATGATCCAAGCGGACAGGAGTACTCCCCTGTGTAATTTTGATGTCAGCCAGTGGCAGCTCATGCGTGACACCTGCCGCTTCTGCGTCATTCCACTGCACAGATGCTGCAAAATCTTTCTGGTCAGGGGACTGGAGACGTGGAGACTGCATCTCATGGCCACATGAGTCTGGTGGGGACTGATCTGGAGGAGGAGGAGGACATTGGAGCACAAGCATTTAGTGGGTTTTCTACCCAGGTGACAGAAGAGGAGGAGTAGGAGCAGCCAGAGGAGGTAGAGGGAGATGCTGAAAATGAGGCGGATGACCCAGAGACACCATGGCAGTATACAGTTGAGTTGGAGGCAGGGAGTCCCTCCGAGTCACTTGCGCAAATGGCCCGATGCATGCTCACTTGCTTACGTAGTGACAGCCGAATAGTCACGATCCGGCAGAGGGATGACTTTTGGGTCTCCACCCTCTTGGACCCTCGCTCCCGGTCTAAAATGGGGGCCTTTTTTTCACCTGCTGAGAGGGAGGACAAACTGAAGCACTATAGAGACATCCTATGTACTCAGTTGGCTGCTGTCTATCTGCGTCCTCGTCCATCCTCTCGCAGGTCTGACCGGGGGGTCCCTCAGCGCTCACGTACCACTGCCACAGCTGCTGTGGGGGGGGGTCGGGGGTTAGGAGCAGTACCAGCTGCATCAGCAGCAACTTGAGTCTGGAGTCGCTGATGAGCAGCTTTCTTCACCCGCCAAGTGCGGAAAGTACTCACCAGCAGCGGCGGCAGCAGCAGCAGGTAGACCAGGAGCAGACCCTGAACCAGCAGGTGGTAGCTTACTTGGACAGTACCCTGCCACCCCACATTGAAGATCCGCTGGACTACTGGGCAGCCAAACTGGATTTGTGGCCGCAACTGGCTGAGTTTGCACTGGAGAAGCTGTCCTGCCTGGCTAGTAGTGTGGCATCAGAGCGGGTGTTCAGTGCGGCGGGGGCCATAGTTACCCCAAGGAGAACTCGCCTGTCCTTCCAAAATGTGGAAAGACTCACCTTTGTCAAGATAAATCAGGCGTGGATCATCCAGGATTTCCAACCACCAACGCCTGATGCATCAGATTAGATCAGCCATGATGCGTCACCCAAACCTTGACAAATGAGACTGTATTCTTCAGGCTACCTGCCTATGCTGCCACCCGCCTGATGCCACACATCTACCAGCTGCTCCTTCTACCACCCAGCATCTTTACCAGTGACTGGTATTGCCACCGACCTCTACACTCTGTCACTGACCCAATATGTAGCCTTCTGATGCTGCTGCCACCTCAACAATCAGGTCTCCTCATGATGCTACTGCTGTCACCTCCAGGCTATGTCACCATGCCACTCTGTGCCCTGATGCTGCTGCTGCCGCCGCCTCCACACGCTGTCTCCCAGCTCCAGCTACGTCCAAACTATGTGATTGTGCCTCTCTGTGGCCTACTCATGCTGCGTCCCAGCTGTCGCCTCCACACGCTGTCTCCCAGCTGCCGCTGCCTCCAAACTATGTAATTGTGCCTCTCTGTGGCCTACTCATTCTGCGTCCCAGCTGTCGCCTCCACACGCTGTCTCCCAGCTGCCGCTACGTCCAAAGTATGTAATTGTGCCACTCTACGGTATGTTGCATTTAAATTTTTTTGACTGCTGCTGCCTCTCCCAGGGTATGTCACTGTGCCATTCTGTCTCTTTAAAATTAGTACCACTCCTGCTGCCTCTCTAACTCTGTTGCCTTGAAATTTATTCGACTGCTGCCTCTTACAGCTGCTGTTACGGTGCCACTCTGTGTCTTGAAATGTATTCGAAACAAAGTGTAAAATATTGAAGGCTCTCCACTTGTAAATAATCACGTTACTGGTGCTCTCTCCCTATTGGTTCACCCAACCAACAAAAAATAAACAGATTAGATTGTATTATATACGGCAGGGCACTCAATATTTGGACACCACAATTTATTGATCTAAATCAACCTATATGATAATAGGCATATAAAAATATAAATAAAACACTAATTAAAATACAAATTCAAACTTCACAAATGTGTCACAGATATATCATCTGCTAGCGGATGTGTATACCCTTGACGGTATATCCTAAGACACAATGTAAATCAACGCACCATAAATGAAATCACATATCTCATACACTCTAACATTAATGTTGTTATTAATAACTCCTATCAACCTTGATGGCACTTGAATTCGAATAAAATGCATGCAATAGTTATATGAGAACCTATATGTTGATAGTGTCCTTGTTGTATCGCTGAGTTGGTAAAGGCATATGGCAATTAACAACAAATGGTTCTCCAAATCTTCTATTATAGTTCACTTTTAAAATAGTCTGAAGAAAAGTCTTATATATACCAACGATTGCTAATAGTACAGTTAGTTACTAATATTACAATTGGTTGTATTAGGTACTTTACCCCCTTCTTCTTATAGCTTATTCGGTCTGCCTGCCCCCATGGAAAATCGCGGTACGTCTTCCGGAGTGTTCCGTGGCGTCCCACGTGACTCCGCTTTGTCACCGCCTTCTTGGTCACGTGGTTGTAATCATGTGACCTGACATCATACAGGTCCTGGTCGATGTTATATTTCCCAGGTCCTGAAAATAGATGGGCTCGTTTGAATGCAGCACCGATAACAATTGTAAGACTTGTTCTCCTTCACTTTTTACAGCTGGCCAGCATCACTCCTTTGGAAAACGTGAACTCAAATCATCAGAACGCCCAGACGCGTTTCGAAGCTACTGCTTCTTCTTCAGTGGGTCTGGTTGATTTGAGTATCCACTTCCTTTTATATCTCCACCCTTGGGCGGTACTTGAATTATTCATGTTAATTTAATCATCCATGTTTGCCACATGCTTCCTGATTTTGACTCATATATAAAAGTATTAGTGAAAAGCAATAAACATAAACATCAAAAATAAAAAATAAAATAAAAATAGCGTAGTCATCATATCATTATCTTAGCCACTTGAGTTATCATTATTTCTTTATACCAATTTGGTTGCGATTTCCTTGCGTTTTTGTTGCGTTTCGATAACATTTCATTTGTACTTTCAGAAATCCCTTCCACATTTTAATTAATCATTGTTTCTAGCAGCCATCTATATAGACATTAATTATCAATAAAAACGAAAAATAAACGGTCAGTGATAAAAAATAACAATACTAAATAGATCATTCGTCATTTCATCACATTTCATCATCACATTCATCCTCTTCACTATATTAAACATACGGTAAAAAGCCCTTCCAAATTCAATTCTTCTTAATGGCACAATATTTTGGATACATATTTCTTTTATTTTTTCTTTATTTTCTTTATTCTTTATATCTTTCCTTAATGTTGGTTGGGGGTGAATGTCATCCAGGGAGGCGAGATCGTCGTGCTGATAAACAGCCAGACAGACGATCTCACGTCTCCAGACGCCAGTCACCCCTATAAAAAAACAAATATCTCCATTTCAGAGTTCAACCCCCTTGGAATTAACGTCTCAAATTCATATATTCTTTTTGACTCCATTCTCGACATCTGTCTAATTACATCCCCCCCCCTCCATGGTTTTATAACCTTTTCTAATGCCGCAAAATATTTAATTTTTGTTGGATCTCGGTTGTGTATTTCTCTAAAGTGTCTTGATACAGCATGACTTTCCAATCCTTTTTTAATATTATTCACATGTTCCGCTATTCTTATCTTCAGACTACGTTTGGTACGCCCAATATATTGTTTGTTACAACTGCAGCATAGGATATATATCACGTCACACGTGTTACATGTTAGTGTTTCCTTTATTGTATGTTTTAAATTATTCTGTGTCGATAATATTTCTATAGCTTTTTTAGGAAACGTAGTTATTTTACAACCAGTGCATCGACCACACCTAAAAAAAACTTCCATTTTTAACCAACTTTGGTTTGTTTTAAATGTCTTTTTTTCTTTTATTGTTGGTGCTATTTTTAGTCCCAAATTGGGAGCTTTAGTATATGACATAAGGGGATTCTTTGGTATTACTGGTCCTAATGTCTTATCATCTAACAAATGGTACCAATATTTCTTAATTATATTTTCCACCTTTCTATAATGCATCTGGAAGGGAAGAACTAATCTAAAGTTATGATCTGTATTGTTTATTATCTCATTTTTTGGGGTAAAAAAATCCTTTCGGTCCATGTTTTCAACTTTATTCAATGCTGTTTCTATAACTGATATAGGGTACTCTTTTTCAAGAAATTGTTTGGTAAGTACCTCTGCCTCTTTTTTAAAATCTTCCGAATGTGTACAATTTCTTTTAATCCTTCTAAACTGGCTGACCGGAATATTGGTCAGCCATCTAGGTAAATGTCCACTCGTAAAAAGAATATAATTCTTTTTGACACCTCTTTTTTAAAAGTACAACAGTTGATTTTGTTGTCTTGTGTTTTTACATTCAGATCTAAAAATAAAACCTTTTCTGTACTGATATTGACAGAAAATTTCAGGCCTTTGTCATTGTCATTTAGTTTCCCTAGGAACCGATCTAAATTTTCCATAGTATCCTGCCAAATAAAAATCACGTCATCAATGTAGCGGCGCCAGAGCACCAGACTCCCCCCCAGCTCCGGCTGTATGACCTCCTGCTCCCATTGGGCCATAAATAAGTTGGCATAGCTGGGGGCGAATCTGGTGCCCATGGCCGTTCCCCTACATTGACGATAATATCTACCTTCATATTCAAAATAATTGTGATCCAAAATAAATGAAACACCTTGTAAGATGAACTCTATTTGTTCTAACTCCATCTGACCCCTCAAAATTAATTGATTTTTTAGGGCTTCTATTCCTTGTTTATGTTCTATAATCGTATATAGAGAAGAGAATCAGCAGTTCCTATTATCCAATTTTCCCTATATTCAATTTGTTCTATTGCTTTTATTATATCAGATGTATCTTTAATAAATGAAGGTATAGTTTTAACTGACGGCTGAAGGAATCAATCGATATATTGCGACAAATTGGAAGTTATTGAATTGATACCCGATACAATGGGTCTCCCTGGAGGGTTGTTTATATCTTTATGTATCTTAGGGATACAGTAAAACACCGGGAGACGTCTCTCTGTATCCATTATGAATTTATGTTCTCGTTCTAACAAAATTCCTTGATTATATCCTTTTTCACATAGTTGTTTTAGTTTTTGATAGTATTGTAATGTTGGGTCGGATATCAATTCAACATATGTGTCCTGATCAGATAACTGTTTTTGACATTCTTCATCATATTTTTCCCAATCCTGTATCACTATCGCCCCCCCCCTTGTCCGCTGGTCTAATTATCACTTGATTTTGTATTTGTAATTCCTTGATAGCTTCCCTTTCTTTTTTTGTCAAGTTATTACCTATGTTTCTAGTTCTTAATTTTCTCAGATCACTTTCTACACACTTCTTAAAAGTGGCTATCTCCTTACTTATTTCCTGGCATGGATTTCTCTTAGATTTTGGTTTTAACTCTGTATATTGGTAATTAAATGTCTTTTCAGAGTCCTCGTTTATTTTTTCCAGGGGATTTTTCATGTAATATTTTTTTAAACACAATTTTCTTATAAATTTCTCTATTCCTATAAACGTGGAAAATGTATCTAATTTTTTAGACGGTGCATATTTTAATCCCTTATTTAATAGTGTTATTTGTGCAGTCGTAAGCTTTGTTTGGCTTATATTTACAATAATATTATTTTGTTAATTTACCTCCATGTTTGGTGATACTCCTGATGTCTGTTTGTGTTTTCCTCCCCTCCGTATCTTTTTTCTTCTTCGTATCTCCTTCTCCTGTGTGAATTCTCTAGAGTGTAGTGAGATTGATGTGACGGGTGCTCCTGCTTCTCCCCCCGGTCCCATTGCGTATGTCGGCTCTGTTGTCTCTGTCTCAAATTGTATTCGTGTGTCCCCTGGTGCATTCTTCTGTGTGTGTGAACTGGGGACTGTCTTTGTGTAGATTCACTTGGTACTCTGTGTGATGGAGATACATTTTGTGGAGTTTTCCTCCTGGTTTTGTGATGTGGGGGGGTATGATCTAAAAAACGAGGTGTCATCAATGCTTCATATCTGTTTGTAGTCGTAATATTTTATTGGTCTCTATTTGAAGTATTTTTTATTGTGTGTCACCTTACCATTTTGTGTATTTTGCACATTCTCTCTTTCTGTCCTTTTGGGGGTATGTACTAATACTTCCTGATTTGAATCTCTAATTGACCTTTGTTTTTGACGTCTATAATTTCTCATTTTTTCCCCTTTTTTATTTATTATATCATTTTCTAATGAATCTAGCCCTTTACAAATACGGTTGATCCACATATCTGATATCTCATCTTTAGGTAGATTGTCTACTTGTGCTTTTAGTATGGTAACTTCATTCTGTATTTCCTCTAATATTTGTGTTCTCTCAATAATCATCTGTATTAATGATCTACAATGTTCTTTTAGTAGGTCATTCCATCTCATATCAAATTCCTCTGATCTAAGAATGTATTCGACTGCTGCCTCTTGGAGCTGCTGTTACGGTGCCACTCTGTGGCCTTGAAATGTGTTTGACTGCTGACTCTTGCAGCTTCTGTTACGGTACCACTCTGTGGCCTCAAAATTGATTCAAATTCTTTGGACCTTCTGCTCGGCAGTATGTCAGTCGTAAATTTTTTGTACGTTCTGTAGTCCCATTCCATTATTCATAGCTCAAGTATATAGGAAACAGAGCTAACTGTAGTTGATGATGATGTAGCCGATTACACTTGGGAGCTGGGTGAAGCAAGGGCTTTATGGTCATTATCGCCATCTGCATACAAAGATTCCACTGCTGCTAGTTCAAGTATACAGGAAACCCTGTTTGTTTTGAACACTCGAATTTTTAAAAGTAAACGATTCCTGCCCCCCGGGACACTCAGCAATGAACATGGGGGAGGCAAGAGGCAGGGGTTCCCACATGTGGTAGCTCAGCTCCCTGCAGACCGCCAGCTCGATCTCAAGATGGAACCTCTCAGCGCACTGTGTGAACACTGCAATTTTGCCAATGTCAAGGCAAAGCTGTAGCCTGCACTGCACCTCCTCTGCCTTACGTTCCCTGGCATAACCAGCCCCGATACCGATGAGAACATGTACAACAGTTGATCTTATGTCACCGTGCTACTCTCTGGCCTGATGTTGCTGCCGCCTCCGCCGCCGACTACACACGCCATCTCCTAGCTGTCGCTACCTCCAAACTATGTAATTGTGCCACTCTGTGGCCTGATGCTGCTGTGTCTGCCACCTACTCACGCTGTCTCCCAGCTGCCGCTACGTCCAAACTATGTAATTGTGCCACTCTGCGGCCTACTCATGCTGCGTCCCAGCTGCCGCCTACTCACGCTGTCTCCCAGCTGCCGCTACGTCCAAAGTATGTAATTGTGCCACTCTATGGTATGTTGTATTTAAATTTTTTTGACTGCTGCTGCCTCTCCCAGGGTATGTCACTGTGCTATTCTGTCTCTTTAAAATTAGTACCACTCCTGCTGCCTCTCCAACTCTGTTGCCTTGAAATTTATTCGACTGCTGCCTCTTACAGCTGCTGTTACGGTGCCACTCTGTGGCCTTGAAATTTGTTTGACTGCTGACTCTTGCAGCTTCTGTTACGGTACCACTCTGTGGCCTCAAAATTGATTCAAATTTTTTGGACCTTCTGCTCGGCAGTATGTCAGTCGTAAATTTTTTGTACGTTCTGTAGTCCCATTCCATTATTCATAGCTCAAGTATATAGGAAACAGAGCTAACTGTAGTTGATGATGATGTAGCCGATTACACTTGGGAGCTGGGTGAAGCAAGGGCTTTATGGTCATTATCGCCATCTGCATACAAAGATTCCACTGCTGCCAGTTCAAGTATACAGGAAACCCTGTTTGTTTTGAACACTCGAATTTTTAAAAGTAAACGATTCCTGCCCCCCGGGACACTCAGCAATGAACATGGGGGAGGCAAGAGGCAGGGGTTCCCACATGTGGTAGCTCAGCTCCCTGCAGACCGCCAGCTCGATCTCAAGATGGAACCTCTCAGCGCACTGTGTGAACACTGCAATTTTGCCAATGTCAAGGCAAAGCTGTAGCCTGCACTGCACCTCCTCTGCCTTACGTTCCCTGGCATAACCAGCCCCGATACCGATGAGAACATGTACAACAGTTGATCTTATGTCACCGTGCTACTCTCTGGCCTGATGTTGCTGCCGCCGCCGCCGACGACTACACACGCCATCTCCTAGCTGTCGCTACCTCCAAACTATGTAATTGTGCCACTCTGTGGCCTGATGCTGCTGTGTCTGCCACCTACTCACGCTGTCTCCCAGCTGCCGCTACGTCCAAACTATGTAATTGTGCCACTCTGCGGCCTACTCATGCTGCGTCCCAGCTGCCGCCTACTCACGCTGTCTCCCAGCTGCCGCTACGTCCAAAGTATGTAATTGTGCCACTCTATGGTATGTTGTATTTAAATTTTTTTGACTGCTGCTGCCTCTCCCAGGGTATGTCACTGTGCTATTCTGTCTCTTTAAAATTAGTACCACTCCTGCTGCCTCTCCAACTCTGTTGCCTTGAAATTTATTCGACTGCTGCCTCTTACAGCTGCTGTTACGGTGCCACTCTGTGGCCTTGAAATTTGTTTGACTGCTGACTCTTGCAGCTTCTGTTATGGTGCCACTCTGTGGCCTTGAAATTTGTTTGACTGCTGATTCTATTACGGTGCCGCTCTGTGGCCTTGAAATTTGTTTGACTGCTGCCTCTTGCAGCTGCTGTTACTGTACCACTCTCCTCTGCAGCATCATTTCAGTCGTAAATTTTTGGTACTGTAGTCCTATTTTATTATTCAAAGCTCAAGTACACAGGAAACACAGGACACAGGAAACCCTGTTTGTTTTGAACACTCAAATTTTTAAAAGTAAATGATTCCGGCCCCTGGGACACTCAGCGATAAGCATGGGGGAGGCGAGAGGCAGGGGCTCCCACAGGTGGTAACTCAGCTCCCTGCAGACTGCCAGCTTGATCTCAAGATGGAACTCCGAACTTTCTTGGAGTCTTGGGTCAATACTGACATTTTGTCACAGTCGAGGCAAAGCTGGAGCCTTCACTGCACCTCCTCTGTCTTACGTTCCCGTCCGCTGGCATAACCAGCCCCGATACTGATAAGAACATATGCGACAGTTGATCCTAACAAAAAGGACGAGAATTTTTTATTATGGTCTGCTCTTCAGGGTATGTCATCATGCCACTCTCTGGCCTGATGCTGCTGTCGCCGCCGCTGACTCCACATGCTGTCTCCTGGCTGCCGCTACGTCAAAATTAGGTAATTGTGCCACTCTGTGGCCTCCAAATTGTACTACTACTTCCATTACTGCTGCCACTTCCAGGGTCTGTCATTCTGCCACTCTGTGGCCTACTCATGCTGCTGCCACTTCCAGGGTCTCTCTTGGTGCCACTCTTTGGCCTACTCATGTTGCTGCCACTTCCAGGGTCTGTCATAGTGCCCCTCTTTGGCCTACTCATGCTGCTGCCACTTCAGGGTCTGTCATTGTGCCACTCTGTCGCCTTCCAATTTTAACGACTGCTGCCATTTTCAGGGTCTTCGATTGTGCCAATCTGTGGCCTACAAATGCTGCTGCCACTTCAGGGTCTGTCATTGTGCCACTCTGTCGCCTGATGCTGCCGCCGCCTCCACACGCTGTCTTCTAGCTGCTGCTAGGTCCAAATTATGTAATTGTGTCACTCTACGGTATGCTGCATTTAAATTTTTATGAGTGCTGCTGCCTCTCCCTGGGTTTGTCACTGTGCCATTCTGTCTCAAAATTTGTATGACTCCTGCTGCCTCTCCCACTCTGTGGCCTTGAAATGTATTCCACTGCTACCTCTTGCTGCTGCTCTTACGGTGCCACTTTGTGGCCTTGAAATTTGTTTGACTGCTGACTCTTGCAGCTTCTGTTACGGTGCCACTCTGTGGCCTTGAAATTTGTTTGTCTGCTGCCTCTTGCAGCTGCTGTTACTATACCACTCTCCTCTGCAGCATCATGTCAGTCGTAAATTTTTGGTACGTTCTGTAGTCCTATTCCATTATTCAAAGCTCAAGTACACAGGAAACCCTGTTTGTTTTGAACACTCGAATTTTTAAAAGTAAGCGATTCCGGCCTCCCAGACACTCAGCAATGAGCATGGGGGAGGCGAGAGGCAGGGGCTCCCACAGGTGTTAGCTCAGCTCCCTGCAGACCACCAGCTTGATCTCAAGATGGAACTCCGAACTTTCTTGGCGTCTTGGGTCAATACTGACATTTTGTCACAGTCGAGGCAAAGCTGGAGCCTTCGCTGCACCTCCTCTGTCTTACGTTCCTGTCTGCTGGCATAACCAGCCCCGATACTGATAAGAACATATGCGACAGTTGATCTTAACCAAAAGGCCAAGACTTTTTTATTACGGTCTGCTCTTCAGGGCATGTCATCATGCCACTCTCCAGCCTGATGCTGCTGTCGCCGCCGCTGACTCCACATGCCGTCTCCTGGCTGCCGCTACGTCAAAATTAGGTAATTGTGCCACTCTGTGGCCTCCAAATTGTACTAGTACTTCCACTGCTGCTGCCACTTCCAGGGTCTGTCATTCTGCCACTCTGTGGCCTACTCATGCTGCTGCCACCTGGCCACACTGTCGTCGTGCCACTCTATAGTCTGCTGATGCTGCTGCCACTGCTATCTCCAACCTGTCTGGGGGGGCTCTGCTTGTATAAGCGTGTAATAGAACAGGTTCTGTCGAAATGTATGTGGAATCAGTGAATTGGTGTAAAAGGCGTGCGCTTTTGGCGCTCTAGTAGGATTTTGGGCCTCTGCACGATTCTTTATAGCTGGCGCTAACATTGACCTGTAAGGCTGAGTTCAGACTTGAGTTGTTTGGTGAGTTTTGGCCCCTTAACTGCCCAAATACATAAAAGTGTGCAGCGATTCTAAGAAGCCTGTTATGTGCGTGTCACACTGGCTCACAGTATTCTTCCACTACCACAGTAGAACACCGAGTGTACTCAAGCGCAATGCTGGCATTCACTGTAATGTTGTTTTGTACGCTAATGCTACGCATTGTATGCTAATGCGTACGATTTTGTATGCTAATGCGTACGCATTTGGACGCCAATGCGTACGCATTGTGCGCAAATGCGTACAAATTCAGTTAATTAGCATACTTTTACAAGAGAAAGGAGTAAAAGAGGAGAAGTCGCGATTCTGACCTTTTTCTATTAACCAGACACCCTCCCCTCTTCCTAGCGGGTGGTGCCTGGTTTAGTCCCATTGACTAACAGTATGCTCGGTTGCTCGGCCAGAGCACCCGAGCATACGAGCACAGAAGTGCTCGCTCAACACTACTCCCTATGCATTTTACTGTAATGCACAGTGTTCTACACCACTATCCAGGATCTCTGCAGCCCGGAATTACTCGTTTTTTAACGCGATTCGCAATTAATTTATTCGGATCGAAGCAAATCTTTTCGGAAAATTCGGCAAACAAGCCGAATCGAATTTTTGAAAAATTCGCTCATCTCTACATATTTCCCATCTTGCTAAGTTTGATGAAGGGTTACAGTTAACACACAATGCGGCTTGGAATTATATTAATTGTTTTTTAAGTTCTCAGTCATTGGGCTGTGACCATCAACTACTAGACAAAGCACAAAGAAAGTTCATCATCGATGCTGTCTGTGTGAGAAAAATGTGCACTATGTAAAATATGCTATTTTGAAATCTAAACATGCCCTGTTCATGGGGTCAATTGGTAGGCTTCATTTTCTTCATTCCAGTGTTTACTTGGAAACCAAAAAGCCTATCATTCCAAAACTGAATAGAAAAAGAAAATATAGAACTTAAAATTAAAGAAGTACTCCCATCTAAATAGTTATGACATATTCACAGGGTATGCCATCTCAGACAGGTGCACACCTCTGGGATCTGTACCTATCTCAAAAATTGGGTCCCATTTTGTGGTCACTGTGAATGGGGAGGTGGTTGCAAATATACAGCTTTCTCTGTTCTACTTCTATAGCATATGGAGGCAAGAGAAAGGCACTCATAGGGTAAGTATGTTAGGCATCTCAGTACTTGCAGGGATATATATATGTGCTCGCCTGTATTGCAGTGATTGGTGCGTTGGAAGGGTAGGTTTTCTGGTCAGAATGGAGAAGTTGTTGCAGTTGTGTTCAATATGTGTGAAGGTATAGTTGAGACAGACAGATGCTTAGCAAAGCTGTGTGTGCAATCTGTATTCAAGTATAAGGGTGTGGTTATTAGCTGTGAGTGGATATAAATGAATGATACTGCTGTAAGAAATGAATAAATGAAAATGTGAATGTGTACAGAGTACAATATTTATTGTTTTTATTTATTTACCTTATTTTTCGCCCTATAAGACATACCGGCCAATAAGACGCACCTAGGTTTTAGAGGAGGACAATAAGAAAAAAATATTTTTCATTAAAACTCTGGTTAGAGTAACATTAGACCCCCAATGTTAATCAGACCTAAGCTGACAGCCCCAATAAGTCCCCCAATGTTTATAAGACCCCAATAAGACCTCAGATAAGACCCCCAATCAGACCTCAGCTCATACCACAATCTGAATGACCCCAAATCAGACCTCAGATAAGAGCCCCATGCCTCTCATCAGCCCCATATGTCTCTCACCAGCCCCCTTTGCTTCTAATCAGCCTTCATTGCCTCTCATCAGCCCCCAGCACCTATCATCAGCCCCCAGCAGCATTATATTAAAGGGTTTCTGTCATCAGAATTTAGCATTGCAAACCGAGTGTCATTTGCAATGCGCAATTTACACCTGATGATAGATCTGTTAATGTTATAGTTTTCTGTAGCGTCTTTAAAATATGTAAATGAGCTTCCCTAGGTGCAGGGGGCGTTAACCCTGCACCTAGTATCGGCATAATTCCTCCTCTTACCCCTCCTCCATTCTGGTGATTGACAGCTCTTTCAGCTGCCGGCCCTGTCCGAGTCCGAAGTCCCGCGCCTGCGCATTGCGATCACCAATGCGGGCGCATTGAGGAAGCCGGGATCCAGGCGGCCGGCGGCTCTCAATGCGCTGATCGTGGATCACAATGCGCAGGATTTCGCACTCGGACAGGGCCGGGAGCCGAAAGAGCTAGCTGCCTGGTCCTGTCAATCACCGCAACGGAGGAGGGGTAAGAGGAGGAATTATGCTGCTACTAGGTGCAGGGTTAACTCCCCCTGCACCTAGGGAAGCTTATTTATATATTTTAAAAACGCTATTTTCTCAAAAACTACGCTACAGAAAACTATAACATTAACAGATCTGTCATCAGGTGTCATTTGCGCATTGCAAATGACACTCGGTTTGCAATGCTAAAATCTGATGACAGAAACCGTTTAATCCCATTGCCTCTCACCAGCACCCAAAATTTTTAAATCAGCCCCCCTTGACTCTCATTAGCCCCCAGCATCCTTAAATCAGCCCTAGCATCCTTAAATGAGCTGCCAGAAGCATCTTACCAGACCCCAGCAACATTAGATGAGCCCCCATTGCCTCTCACCAGCCCCCAGCCACGTTATATCAGCCCCCAGCAGCGTCATGTTTTATAAAATAAAAACCACTTACCTCTCCTGCTCCTGGACGCCACATCTCCTCTCCGCCCACGCTCTTCTTCCCCCTGCTGTCGGCTGTGCTGTGAACTGTCACACATAGCGTGAGGTCACAGCTGGGGCCCCATGGATCCTGAGAATGTGCTGGTCCAGACTCTCAGTAAAGATATACCATGCATGGTTACTCTTCAATGAGATGTATAAGAATAAAGAGGACTTCCAACTGAAAACCTTAGAGATTTAGGTACATTAATTTCCGCTAATGACTGGGAGCAACTTTTTCTTTCAGTGAGTGTTTTAGCTATCAGAACTCCCCTAGACATTGTAACTTCTACAATGAATCATAAAGTGCTTTGTTTTAAGTAAAATTCTTTTTTTTTTAAGAAAAAGTAAAAATCTAGCAAATTAGGACTACAGAACTTAAACTCACTCTTCTGATATTTTATAAGTTTCCTTGCAAATTAACTGACTGTTCTATATTTGATAATGCGACTATGAATAGAGCTGTACAGCCCATTAGCAAATGGACTTATTCAACCTACCTACTCAACCTGGCCATGCCACCTCCAGCCTAGACCTGCTTGGGTCGTGGGCACCATAGCAGTTATTATGGCTGACAATGCTTTATGTTAGAAATAAAATAAAGTGTACTGTGAATGGATGTCACACATTTAAACTGATGAAGTAAAAGGAGATGTTTTTGCACAGTTTAGAAACCTAATACAAATTCATGTATTGTGCTTGTAAGGGTATTTTTTTTGCAAACATTTTGAGAAAACACGCTGTAGCTTGGCAAGTGTTTAAATGTATGCCTGTAGTTAAGGCATCACACTGCATCTGTATATATGCAATTCGATTTTCACAGTTTGAAAGCACTTTTTACATGGGATGATTGCCAAGCTGAAGTTTCATTCTGAGGAATCTAAACACAAAGCTACAAAGTGGTTTGTGCATCAGTTGTTTTAGTAATTTAAAGAGCCTCTTGTAGCAGGCTGTTTCTCTGCGATAAACAAATTTCAATGTAATCAATAAAACATTGAGATAAGAGATAAAAGAAAATAATTGTTAATTTTTCTAAACTTCTCGCCTGTATTGAAGATGATCACTGTCTTAATCTGAATGAATGTTCCATCAAATTTCAGTTATTCTTTTGTGAATCTATTATTCTTTCTCATAAAAATGTTACTTTAGCTGCAAATGCAGACATTAAACATGTAATAAATCTAATTAATAATGTTTTCCTGGCCAAAAAAGAAACTCACGAATATGGTGCAACCCCCACAGTGATAATAAAAATTTAGGTTGATACCACCCACCTCCTAACCATCCAAGAAGCCATTTTCATGCGTACTCATTTGCATTCACTTGTTTGCTAATATTACAATACAATACAATATATTGTACAATACAACATTACAATACCTAGAGACCATATCCTGTGCCCTGTCAGACCCATGGGAACATGACCAATTTGAAATGAACCCTCTCTTCCAGAAGGAAGAAAACTATGTCCCTCTCCAATTTTAAGTTTAACTTTAAAAGGAATCATCTCCAGCAAGTCCTATTTAGTACAGTAATATATGAATAGTACTGCTGCTGACAACTCCAGATAAGTAATTTGTATTCCAACACTAAACTCCATTGCTCCGTTATGTATCCGCAGGGCATATCAAGCACACACACACATAATGGAGAGGACTGTAGGGAAGTCCACTCAATGAATTCTATGCATGTTGGGGGAACGGGGAAGTATAGAGATACAAATTATTGATTGACTGGATAAGGATAAGCGAACCAAGTTCAGTCTGAGCTTTGCTATTTTTTGGACAGCAGATGAACCTGAATCTTTCTGAGTTTTTTTGGATGAATCCACTAAAACGGTGCATGGGAAAAAGGCACTAGGGAGGAAGAAGAAAGGTTCTCACTTGACCATGAGAGGAATTGGGGCAGAGGGCTTTTAATGATTGTCTCCCAGGCTGACAGATAGCCTGGGTGAGCCAATCAATGCTGCAGCAGCCAGGGTGGTGCCCTAGCAGAATGAGCAGAATGTCATTCTGTGCTGGGCTGTGAAAGAGGGTAGTTTGGGTTTACAGTTGCTCTAGTGTAATAATGTAAGTAAACAATTAGATGTATATAAGGTACAGCAGGATGCTCACAGCAGCTTATGATAGTCTTGGGTAGGCCTGTACAGGCCACCAGTTTTTCTCCCTGCTGCTTAGCTGCCAGGTCTCCATCCTGAGTTCCACTAGCAGGGTCCTGTGCAACTTGTATATTTTTGCAGAAAATTGTTTATTCCGCAACGTGCCAACTCGCTGGAGTTGCCATTGCACATGCTCGAGTGTCTCTACGAGCAGTGGAAATCCATGAATGATTTTGTCATGCACCAGACAGCCTGAGTAGCAAGGAGCATGTGTTGCTTCAAGGTCAGGCAGTGGCAGCTCAGGTGCTGAAGGTGCTGAAGCCCTTTGAAGAGGCCACAAAGTTTGTCAGCAGGGAAAACTGCAGCATAGACGATGTCACCCCTCTCATATTTATCTTAGAACAGATGCTGGTACTCATGCAGCAGGGGACCAGTGCAGAGGAATAGCAGATGTCACATCTTGCTGTCCACCCTGTAGCTGTTTGGGACACACAAAGGGAATCTGCCATGGAAGAAGATGACGAAGATGAGGATGAGTAGCTGCCACTTCAAGAAGAGAAGGAGCAATGATGAAGATGGCACCGTCCAAGAAACCCAATTGTCTCGGTGGGGGGGGGGAGGATCCAGAAAGAAGTGGCTCCTCAAGCATAATGAGATACAAAAGAAAAATAAGAAGCACTCCAAGCCCCTTAGTGGGATAAATCCATATTCAATGTTGAAGTCACCTGGTCTGCATCCAGGGAAATGCGGTGCATGCGGTGAGGGGTCCTGGCTTGGGATTCCAGTAGAATCAGCAATGTAGAGAAATCCGCAGCACTCATTCAATTCAATGGTGTTTTATTCAGTAGTTAGGCAGTTGGATGAATGCTATGGATTTCTTTACATTGCTGATTCCTCAAGCATAATGGCCAGAGTAGCCAACTGTATCCTGGCTTGCTTAGGTAGTGACAGGTGTATCACTGACATCAAGCAGTCTGATGATTACTGGATAGCTATGCTTTTAGACCCTTGCAACCAAGGTCAAATGGGGGAATGTTTTCCTCTGGCAGAACGGGAAGACAAATTACATTACTAACAGGAAACACTGTGTATGTTGCTTGGAACAGATTACAGCAAGTAGATGTCTGCCGCCAGCGAGTCTAAAAGGGACTCCCCCTTCACTCCGTGTAGAGTCAGCCCCCTCCCGCCGCCATGAGCAGCAGAAGCCACAGTAGTAGTAGCAGCAGCAGCCATTTTAGTCTCCTCAACATGATGGAGCAGTTTTTCCACATGCCACGCCCAACCAGTCCAGTCAGCAAGCCAAGAGCCCCCAGCTTAATGCCCAGGTTCAGGCCTACCTAAACTATAGCCAGTCTCTGTCACATACCCAGTTCCCTGACCCCATGGATTTAGGCAGGCAGACTGAAACAGTTGCCCAAACTGGCACATGCTCTATCTTCTTTCTTACCCTGACTCCAGTGTCACCTCAGAGAGGGTTTTCAGTTCAGGTGTCATCATCCATTTATACCAGGGTCCCATTTCAAGTCTGCCCAAACCCCTGAAGAAGCCAGGTTAGCTGTTGAAACATGTTGGGGGCAGCTTTAGGTATCTGCTGTCAGAGAGACGGGGGATCTAGCCGGAGTGTGAGCCAGTGCAGCAACTGGTCACTGGCGTTCTCATAATTCAGGTGGTGTGGGAATGTGCACATCCACTACCACAGGTTTATCCATTCTATGTAGATCGAGCTGGCTAGGACGCAGGCAACAGCTATTTTTAACACCTTTGTATAGCTCACATGTAGGAGCTTTTATACAAACTCTATAAAAGCTATGTTTTATTCAGTTATGAATAGCTAGGTCAAGTTGGGAAATTGGCCTTGAGTGGTCACATAGTTAAAGAGGCCTAACAAGACCTTTCATGACTTTAAAAAAATGAATCTGCACTATCTACCTGATAGTGCGTCCCCCACTGATGCCAGCAGCGTTGTTTTCTTAGCAAATTGTCCCCCGGTGGCTTCACACGGTCCCCCCGTTCTTCGGTCCGGCTTTATGCTAATTAGAAGGCATCGGAACAGGGAGGAGGAGACTCCCTGTTCCTCAATGGGCGTTGCTTCTGCCCTGCTGTGAGCGCTGTCCAATCAGAGCGGACCGCTCACAGCAGGGTTGAACTCCTTCGGCCCTGCTGTGAGCGGTCCGCTCTGATTGGACAGCGCTCACAGCAGGGCAGAAGCAATGCCCATTGAGGAACAGGGAGTCTCCTCCTCCCTGTTCCGATGCCTTCTAATTAGCATAAAGCCGGACCGAAGAACGGGGGGCCCGTGTGAAGCCACCGGGGGACAATTTGCTAAGAAAACAACGCTGCTGGCATCAGTGGGGGACGCACTATCAGGTAGATAGTGCAGATTCATTTTTTAAAAGTCGTGAAAGGTCCTCTTTAAAGTTATTGTGTTTTTACACCGCTACAGAACAGAAAGTGTCAGTGATTGGTATGAAAACTGAACGATTTTGTAATTATTTTAAAATATAGATAATGACTTGATTTGAAGAATGTTTTCTGATACATCAAGCTATATATTTCAATTACCATTTTGACCTCAGTGTCAGATATGACGTCTACACTGAGGATATGCCACATGGTTTGTTGAGCTGTATCGTGAAGTGAATTTGTAGTTATATTTTGTTGAAAAATTGTGTATCTAATTTCTTCTGTGTTCTCTCTGCTTCACC
Source organism: Rhinella marina (assembly GCA_900303285.1). NCBI lineage: Eukaryota > Metazoa > Chordata > Amphibia > Anura > Bufonidae > Rhinella > Rhinella marina. Next base: position 73,498 of record ONZH01029680.1, on the reverse strand, counting down.
TCAGAGCCAGGAGGTAGCAGAAAGCAGTTGCTGACAACCCCAAAGATCAGCTGTTATTGCCATGTATAAAGCCAAGAATGACCGGATGGTTTGGATATTTACCAGTGGAAAACCCCCCATTACACACGCCAAATGATTATAGGGCAATTGAAATGTATTGGACCTGATCATTGTCAGTGCCCACAGGGTGTTTTTGTACTAGTAGATGTCCTGATCATCCAGTCATTTTTGGCTTCGTTCCTTTCAAGCCTAGCACTCTTTGTAGAGGGACTTCACATCAGCTGCATGCATCCTTATGCTAACGGTGAATGTTTTTTATATGAATGGGACAATTTCAGATACAGTCCATGGACACAAGTGGTACTGCTTCTGGAGAAACATTGTTATGCATTGAATATAAATCCATTTTAAATAAAGCTTGGTTTTAGATTTTTGTTTACTACTATGTTTAAAGATAAAAAAGACACAAAAAAAACAAAATGGATGGACACGTTTGAATCAGACTCACACTTCTGGGGGCAAGAAGGAAATGGTGCTTCAAGCATAAATAAATAAAGACAACACTTTTTTATAGGATGTCAGTCAGATGCTGATATCAGTAATTAGCTTTTAGGTTATACTAAAAACTATAATTACCAGTCTGTATATTCTAGTACAGACAGGTTTGTTTTACTACTATTTTTTGTCTACAACATATATTTAAGACATATATTTTTTCCCGGTTACACACATTCCTCATTTTAATTACCAATCTTTGCCTTAACAGCATGTCTGACTTGGCTGCCAGTGTGCAAATTAGCAGTGAACTATGTGAACCGAAAATACCTCAGTTTTGAAGTGAACTGTTCATAGAAAGGACATAAGACACCCAGGGTTAGGTTCAATATTACTTGTGTTTGAATATCACCTAATGATACAGTACTGCTTGGAATGTCATCACCCAATGACATATTCTGTAAAATGTGTGGATACAAAAATGTTATCCTTAAAGATGTTTGAAAGCTTCGGAAACTGAAAACAGTGCATAATGTATAAGAAAAAAAAATGGTTTAAAGATGATCTCTTATTGGGGGTCAGCTTTATTTAATATGAACCATGTGGACTAATTCCTTAGAACTCCGTGTTTCCATTTCTGATACTGACCTGTGTCTAGACAGATATTGCAAAAGCCGGAGAGCCACAGGTTGGTAAACATAGGTCTACAGTATTGTAAGAAGCGATGTAGAAAAATTAAAGCTGTGATTCTGTGATTAGTTGCTAGGGGCAAACAACAATTTGTATTGTTGACAACACATCCAGGGAGATCAGAGGCAGGCTCAAATGCAGGGGAGATGAGAGTCAGAGTAAGAAGCAGTGCTCCAGCAGTTACAGTTACATCAGTGTATACATTTGGACACATTACTTCCAGAACCCAGTCGGTTGGACTTCACAACTCCTGAGTTTTTTAAGTTGGATCATGAAGAAAAAATATACCAAGTTTAGTTGAGATTCTTTTGCTGTCTGTTGAAAAGGCAGCAATGGAGATGTTCAGTTACGTATATGGCACATGACTGTAACTGTTCTCATCAGTCTCATGCCATATATTGGTGTGAACAGCGACTGGCTCAGCGGACACGTGCCATATAAAAATATTCTAGAAATCTTGCAGTTTTCTGGCCACAATAGACTTCCTATTCAGCAGAGATCACTTAGCAGTTATCCCATTACTATAGGATCAAGACCCTGTTCAGATAAAGGGAATGCATTATTTCCCTGACAATAGGTCATGGACACTGTTCACTTCCTCCCCCTCCCTGCACAATGCGTAGAACACTCTCCTGTTAGTCATCTCCAGATCTCAGTTACATGTGGCTGCTGTAAAGCAGATCTCTGAACTACTGAGCTGCTGCTCAGTTCAGGCCAAATAGCTGGCCCCATAATAATATACGAAAAATAAAAAAAAAGTCTGCAATCATAAAATACATGTTTTTAGAGATTACAAGAATATAAAAAAATGTTTCGGTATGTGTTTTCAGCTGAAAGGGTTATCCCACGTAAAGTATTTATCACCTATTCACAGTATAGGTGATAAATATGGTATGTTAGGAGGTCTGACTGTGCTGGGAGACCTAGTGATTCCAAGAGCGGGGGTGAGGTTTCCCACTTTAAATGTAGCAGTAGTATGCGATCCATAGTTCCATTCACTTTCATGATACAGACGGGGCGCTGTCTATGTTGGTGAACCCACTAATCCTGTGAAAAAAAGTTGATGCATTCCCTTTATTCGAAGTAGGTTTTAATAATGATTGGTAGTGTTACTTCTGAGACTTACTCCCATTTAGAATTACATGATTTCACTAACATTTTTATACTCACGTCATTTACAACATAATGGCAGTGAAGTGATATACTCTTTTGTCCACCAGCACCGCTCTGTCACTGATTGCAGGACTCAGACTTCTTCATGATTGCTTGCAAGTAAGCAAAATTAACTTCCAGTACTTTGTACATGATTGAGTGGAAGGATAGTCCTCTCTGATTAGCTGTGTACCAAGTGAATGTAGTGTTCTTATTTAGCTTGCAGTTACTTAACTAATCAGAAAGGTGCACCTTCCCCACAGTCCATTAGAGACAAAGTCCACAGAGATATTTCAGATATTTCTTGCCACTTCAGGGACAGCTGACTTTCTTTACATAAAATTCTGTTCCTTTAGGTCTATTGATATTCTTCATATTCAAAACTGATGGATGGCTACCTGTAGTTAAGGCCAATCTAATACAGTAGATATTAAACTTAGTTTCTCAGGCCATTAATTGTGTGGGCTTGACAAGTGACAACCACTTTTTTGATCCAGAAATATGCTCTGAGAATTCGACACTTCCCATCACCCATTCCCTTGACAGGTTATATAAAGTACGTATTAAGCAGGTGCTGAAAGTGAGAACTAGTACAGATCATTATAAATTAGTAGTCCATCCTAATGCATGAGAAGAGTGGAATTCATAAAAAGAGGATCTTAATTTTTTAAAAATTTTTCTTCATCTGACTCCCAAATTGTTAAATCTTGGTGTTTAAATGAATAATAAAATTTGCGAGCATTTTCAAATGTACTTGAAAAAGTATGCTTCGTGTTCTCAATAAGAGCATTGTGTTCGAGCAAATATAGACTTTTTGTGAAGCAGAACAATTTCTCCTCTGCGCGTTTAGTCCCTGAGTGTAGACCACTTACAATTATGACTGATACTTGCATTGGGTAGAAAGATAGCTATGATAATTTTCTACATATGCTTCATTATTAGAGCAGTTTTGTACCTTGAAAGCTAGAAATCTTTATTCAGCAAAGCAATTAAATGTTTCACTATGGTAATTTAACCTTTAACATTGTAAAGTAAAATTGAGAGTATTCTCCAATTAATGCAGGCTAAAAATATTTAGTTCATTAAAAGAAACATAATGGCATAGGTTACAAATTATATACATACTTTACAAGTATAAAATGCGTATGTGTGAAATAGAAACAGTTGTTTAGTGGCTGGAAACTAGCCTTGATTTATCAAGGCTGGCATGTGCTACGCAAGCCTCATCATAAATCACCTACCGTAGATTTCAGTCATTATTTAAATGAGTTGTCTCACTTCAGCAAATAGCCTTTATTATGTAGAGAAAGATAATACAAAACTTACTAATGTATTGTTATTGTCCATATTGTTTTCTTCGCTGGCTGGATTAATTTTTTCATCACATTAGACACTGCTCGTTTTCATGGTTACGACCACCCTGCAATACACTCAGCAGTGGTCGTGCTTACACACTATAGGAAAAGGTGCTGGCCTCTTTGGTGGCTGGGATCATGGCACAGCACACAGGCTAGTGCTTGTTCCCATAATGTTCAAGTATGACCACCACTAATATACTGCAGGGTGGTTGTAACCATGGAAACGAGCAGTGTATGATGTGTCGGAAAAATGAATCCAGCCAGCAAAGGAAACAATGTGGATAATATCAATGCATAAGTAAGTGGCTTGTATTAACTTCCTCTACGTAATAAATGCTATTTGCTGACGTTAAGCCAGTTTCTGCCATAAATAATGAAGAATTTGCCGGGGCTGATGGTCCCACCCTTGCAATGCCTTCACTTCACCCTCACCATACCCCCTGTTCTTAGGCGTAAAATACAAATTACAACTAGAAACATCACAAATGCATTGAAAAGTCACAAATCCGGTGGATTTGCACCATTTTTTACTCCAAAGTGATGAATCTACTTCATTTTCTATCTAGACAGGTTCAAATTTCTGTGTTGGTTTTTTATAGATATACAGAAAAGAACATTTAAGAATCTAATCAGAACAAAATTTTTCATTAATGCTGGGAAAAGCTGTAACAAAAATTCAGCCTGGTATTAACCTATGCATTTATTTATCATCCATTAAGGTCAAGTCACAAGCTACACCTATTTGCTAGAAATATACAATTTTTATCTACTATGATGGTATGACTTAACATACAGTATACATACAGATCTCACAAAAAGAAAAAACAAATAACGCCGTTGAAAACAACTTCACATGTTTGAGGGTAGGTTGCATAGAAAACAATTATTTTTTTTTCCCCATTTTGTGATACTGTGAGTTTTGAAGTTCCAACCAGCTTGCTGAGAATGTCACGGCTTTTGCAAGTTTTCTATTTTTGAAGTGAAGGCCTCTTCCTGAACCCTTAACTTTTTCATTTATCTCAGCCTGCAGAGAGAATGAAAAGGGATTTAGGGAAAAGCTGCCCTCTGCTGTACTTTGTCTTTCTAGGTCTGACATATCCATCTAGCCTTTACATTGAGATTACACTTCACATGCCTTCCTGTTTTACAAGCACTACAAAACACCAGCCTGCCTTCAAGTGATAACAGTTATCATATTAAGTATGTTATGTAATATTTGTTAAGGGAAAATTCTAATTGAAATCAATATTCAAAGTCTGGTTAATAGTCACATATTTTGTAATTACTAATGTCATTTTAAAATGTCAATTTCTTGCTTTCAGACTTTTTATTTAGCTTGTTCTCTGTACTAACCCTATCCCATGCTCTGTCTCCCCCATTTGGGTCAGGTCCTGCAGTACATTCTAAACTAGAGGGCACAACGTGAATGTAAGACCTATGTAATGAAGTCAGTATATAGTAAATCCATCCTTACCTTGGACCACTTAGGCTTGTTCCACACTTGGGGTAAATCTATCAAGCAGCTGTGCCGGCAGAGGAACAGCCTGATGGAGTTAACTGTATCTGGCTTAGCCGGATAGGGCCATGCACCCCAGGAGCCCAGTTCGGCATGAGAGCTGGGTTTCGGTCAGCCGAAAAATGTTGCGTGCAAGCGCCAGAATCCTGCTGGATCCCGCTATAGTCAATGGGCTTCTGGGTTGCACGGCAGTATCAGGATAGGCCAGACAAAGTAAAATCCTCTGTAGGAACAGCCTTTACCGCAGGCATGGAACTAGCCTTACTGGACTTCATTAGACATCTTAATTTCTACATTTCTAGAGGACCAATAAAAGAAGGGGGCTGTAATTTAGGGATTAAAAAATAACAACACAATGTTGCCAGTTTACACTCAGCTCTCTAGTAATTTGGAGAAGGAATGACACCTATTATACAGGAACAGACTATAACTGTATGACAGGAGCCTACTGTAGAGTGACTGAACAGAGCAAGTGTTGTGCAGTGTAGGGATTAGTAATAAAGGGACGCAGCAGGACATAAATTTATGACTGCCCATGTCAAATGCTGGAGCGAGGATGTTGTGCACATGTTGTAGTTTCCTGCCTCTGTATTACACTATTGTCTCTGTAGGGAATTTGGCGCTTGGTATGAGATAGACGAAGCTCTGACTCCTTATACTTTATGGTGTTAAAATGATTTATACATCTTGTATTTAGTGGATATTTTTTTCAGATTATTGTATAATACATTTATAGACAATAAAACTGATTTTTACCTTTTCAACTGCGTAGATCGCATCTTCAAAGGTGCCCACCCTTACCTTCCCTTGATTCTTCTTAAAGGGGTTGTGCAGGTTTAGAAATATATGGCTAAGGGCTTATTCACATCACTGTTATGTATTCCGTTATGGCTTTCCATAACACAGTTATAACAGAAAATAACGAAATCCATAGGACGTAAATCAAAATGGAAACCGTTTTTTAATAGAAGTATATGGGCAAGCATAACGGATCTGTCTGGTTTCCGTTATGCTGGACAGAAAACAAAGTTCTGTCAACAGCCCTAACTTCTTCCAAAAACACCACCACCCCTGTCCATGGGTTGTGCCTAGTATTGCAGCTCCCCTGGAATCGACATGGTAGAGCTACATTAACGCACACAACCTGTGGACAGGGGTGCTGTTGTTTCTGGATTAAAGCAGCCACATTTTTGTAACCCTGGACAAGCTCTTTAGGGACTTCATTTTTTCACAATACAAATTAAATCAATCATTGTGACATGATAGCAAAATCATCAACAGGCTGAAATTTACATTATAACCACTGGGTGGCCACATATAGACATGCATAGTGTAAACAAGTCTTGACAGAGTATTGGAAGGTCATGTTTTTGTTTTTTTTTCTTTTTTTCAAAGTTGGTCATCTTGCACCATTCATCCCAGGATAATGTCAAGCCAAGAGAAAAGGTAAGGAAGGCAGGGATGCCAGCCTAAATTTTTATTTTTCTCTGGACTATTTATCCAAAAATCACAGACAGCTAACATTTTTTTAACAGACAAATTGGAAAACTATCATGGAGTTTGCCTACTATTACAATTTATTTCTAAAAAAATTAGCAGCATTTAAAGTGTATTCAGAAGGCAATGGTTCTTGGCACCTTTAGTACAAAACACTAATCTTGGCTGTCTTTTTCCACAACTGGAGAAGATGTTGAGCACTAATAAATGAGAAATAAGTAATGTGCTTACAAAGTAATAGGTTTCTAGGTTAACGCTTTCTATTATATTTTCTTAATTAATCTTTTTATGAACATGTTATCTGCACATATCTTCCAGCTGTACTATAGCATACAGTAGTACTAAGTTAGTTGTATTTCTCTGTGCTACTCTTTGAAGGTCTAAACACATTTTACAGCAGAGATTGAATGACGGACGTCTGCAACATGATCCTCACTGTATGAGAGGATCATGTATGTACTTTGCAGTCATGTCTCAAATAATGGATCTGTGGAAACCTACAGCAAATCAGCAGCATGTCTCCATATAGATGGCTTCTAGTGACCAGCGGTGTGACTGACTGTACAGAGACAGTTCTATTATAGGGTACTTTAGCAGGAACTGTAACAGTTTCTAGGGCTTGATGCAAAATGTGTAGCAGTCCACTTTCCAAACTTTAAATTCAATTTATTGTACCAATATTTTCTTAAGTGATAGGACTATTCAGGCACCTCAGGCACCAGTTCCCAGGTCCAACTGTAAACTGAAAACGCACAATTGGTTTTACTGCACAAGTATAATTCTGACAATGATGTCAAAGACCCTGGATAATGCACACAGTGATCTCATCACTGGGAAATATATACATTAATGTTACAATATGGGAATAATAAACACTGTGATGTCACAACAAAGAGATTAAAAAAACAATACATCTGCTCAAAGATAGTGATGTCACAGTACAGGAAAAAAAAACTGTAATTTTATAGTATAAAAAATCACTGGAAATGGTTATTTCTAGTGTTGAGCAAATCAAAGCCAAATTAATTCACTTTGATCTGAATTTCAGGAAAAATGTGATTTGCCATGAAGCTGAATTTCCTTGTACTTCGTGGTAACTATTTTTCCTGAAATGGTGGTAAAAAAAAAAAACATATTCATCTAATTTGCTCAGAGAGAGGCCGTCACAGCCATTTATACTGAAGATGTCAGTGTGCTGGTCGGGCGCAGTGATGTCATCAGTGATGATGCTTGGTGTTTCTCAATCAAGATGGCCACAATGGCCTCTCCGTGAGCAAATGGATAAGATGAGTATGTTTTTTTTTTTATAAACCTGATTAACAACTGAAAGGCCTCAATTCTAGCATCAAATGCCATGATCAGCATGAATGCAGCATCTGAGGGGTTCAGTGATGGGGGAGTGGTACAATTTCTGCTACCCATCATTGTGCCCACTACATAAAAAAGGAATGTGTTTCCTGATGAAGTCATTCATCACAAAATTAAATTTCTTTGTGAAATGTGGCAACACAGTAGAATCGAACATTTCCTTAGTGATGCCACCATATAATAATAATGCGCACCATGATGTCACAGAGCAATGATACTAAACAAAATGATATCACATCTTTGAGGCAAAAGATCATAGTGCTGTCAGCACACAATAATTATAAACATGGTATCAAAATACAAGATGGATTCTCAGTGACTTCACAGCTTTGGACAATCACTTTTTCTTAGAAGGTTCTCCTGGTGATAAGTTCATCACAGGATGTTTGATTGCTGTGATGCCTACTGAACAGCTGTAGTCTGTATGATAACCCAGAAGTAAGTCTTAAGTCATAATGCAGCACTACCATAGGGAAAATGTGGCATTACACTGTGTTCACTAATATAAAAGGGCAGCAGTATAATATATGGATAGCATCTCCTCCAGAGTTGGAGATGCTATCTGCAGCCACTCTCTGCTCTGGTTTATTTAAGGTACTGAACCTGAATCTCCAGTATCAAAGAGAATCTGTCACCAGGAAATCCACAGTTAGACCAGTAACAATACCCTGTAGGGCTAGCTTAACTGAATGTAAAGATAGCTTTCACTTAACAATCCATTGCTTCATTCTAGTGAAAAATTACATATTCAAATTAGCTGTTAAGTGTACTGAGGGTGAGCCCAATATAGTCTATGCACACTTGCTCCTCCTCCTTCTTCTCCTTTCTTTCATGATTGATAGAGCCAGGTGAGAAGACAATGCAGGAACCTGGCTCTGGCAATCAGGAAAAAGAGTGGCCAGGCCAAGGAAGTTAGAGAGGAAAGAATGCATAGAATAGCTTGGACCCACCCTCAATGCACTTAATTTCTCATTTGCATATGGATTAAAAGTACTTTTCTTCCAGAATGAAGCAATGGATTGCTAAGTGAAACAACATTAAGTTGAGCTAGTCCTACAAGACATTGTGCCTGGTTTAACTGTAAATCTCTTTAAGGCTCCATTCACACGTCCTGCAGAATGTGTCCGCATCCGTTCCGCAAAACTGCGGAACGGGTGCGGACCCATTCATTTTCAATGGGGCTGCAAAAGATGCGGACCGCACACAGTGTGACGTCCGCATCCGCACTTCCGTTCCGCGGCCCCGCAAAAATATAGAACATGTCCTATTCTTGTCCAAATCCACGGACAAGAAAAGGCATCTCTATTATAGAGCCGGCCATGTGCGGTCCGCAAAATGCGGAACGCACATGGCCGGTGTCCGTGTTTTGCAGATCCGCAATTTGCGGACCGCAAAACACACACGGACGTGTGAATGTACCCCTACTCTGAATTCCTCAGTAAGATAATTAAACATTTTTGCAACTGATGTAGCTGACACTACTATATTTGCTCTTTAACTGCTATTATTATGTTGGTACTGTGGATGCACATATTATATATGGCTTCTACGGTTAACACCATTATACTGGTACTATATTGGCTGCTATTATTTGGAAACCCCTTTAAAGTGCAACACAAAAATATCTGTGCTCTGCCTACATATTCATAATTGTTTGTGTGTGTATGTATGTATATGTGTGTATGTCTGTATGTGTATGTGTGTGGAGGGGAGGGGGGCTGTTTTCAACAAGATGCTCATGTTGTTCTGACTAAAGTCAGAAATGCTTTTTGGCAAGCATAGCTGTCTGTTCTAAAGAAAACATAACTACACCCCTTACATTTCTATATCTAGAACAAACATAAACTAATCTACGCTTCAGCTTCACAAAATGTCACAGTCCAGTCTGCACACTTCCTTACAATAACTGTAGTAAGCCTGCTTATATATCAAAGTCAGTGTTCAGACAAGCTAACAAACTATTCATGAGATAAATCCACTTCCTGCAATGACGGTACAATACATTTTTGCGTAACATAAAACCACTGTGTATCTTATACTCCTTTTTATGTTTTTTTTATATTATACTGAGCATTACAGCACATTAATGTTGGTTAGGGCACATCTAAACCTACTCCTAAGTGAAACTGAGGTACTCTCTGACAGCTGAAATGAGAGGTATGTAGTGGCTCACCAACGTACTGGATATGGATTTGTCAACGATTCACCCCAAATCGTGATATGTAACAGTAAATATATGTCTAATTATTCGGCCTGCCGAATAATTAGACTCTCTGACAGCTGCCTGAACATTTGAAATGGACAGGCAGTAATGCATTGAAATACATAGGTATTCATATGCATTATAATAATAAGTACAAAAATAAATGTCTCCTTATAAATAAAGGAATACACAATTATAAAAATAGATATAAAAACAAAAGTCCTAAAATACAAAAATACATACATTATATTATGTACTATTTTAATTGTAATAAAAATACAATAACTTTAACCCCTTCATGATCTTGTGATTTTCTGTTTTCGTCTTTTACTCCCTTGCCTTCCCACAGCCATAACTTTCCACTGATATAGTCGTATGGGGAATTGTTTTTTGCTGGACAAATTGTACTTTATGGTCCCCATTTATTATTGCATATGATGTAGTGTGAAGCTGGAAGAAAATTCCAAATCGTGTGGAATCGAAAAAAAAAAACAATTCTGCCACACTTTTAAGGGTTTTGTTTTTACGATGTTCACTATACGGTAAAATTGACCTGTGCTGTTCATTCTCCGGGTCAGTATGATAACAATGATGCCGTATTTTGATACAAGTTTTTCTTGTGTTTTAACCCTTTCTATCCCGTCGGTTTTTTCGGTTTTGCGTTTTCGTTTTGCGCTCCCTGCCTTGATACAGCCATAACAGTTTTTTTCTGTTCACATGTATGAGGGCTTGTTTTTTGCGGGACAAGTTGTACTTTCCAAAGCCACAATTTAATGTTGCATATGGTGTAGTGGGAAGCGGGAAAAAAATTCCAAATCGGATGAAATTGCAAAAAACCGCAATTCCGCCACAGTTTTACGGGTTTTTTTTTTATTTACGGCGTTCGATGTTCATTAAAACTGACCAGTTACTTTTATTCTACTAGTCAGTACGAATCCGGCGATCGCTAATATGTATAGTTTTTCTTCCGTTTTGATAAAAAAATTATAAAGTTGGATTTTTTTTGTCATTTCTTGACCCCTATAACTTTTTGGTATTTATATGTATGGAGCTGTATGGGGGCTCATTTTTTACGGGGCCATCTGAACCTTTTATTGATACCATTCTGGGGTGTGTATGACTGATTTTTATGTAATTTTTTTTAGAAAAAAAAGCGACAAAAAATGGCGAATCGGCCATTTTGATGCTTTTTACCATTTCGCTGTTTTTCGTATGGGAAATAATTTTTTATATTTTTATAATATGGGCGTTTTTGCACACGGCGATACCCATAATGTGTATTTTTTTTATTTTTTTAATACTTTTATTTTTATTTTCGGGAAATGGGGGTGATTTGAACTTTTACATTTTTTTAAACTTTATTTATTTATTTATTTTTTTACACTTTTTTATAGTTCCCATGGGGAACTATAACTAGCAATCATTTGATTGCTTATATCATAGACTCCAATGCACTTGCATTGGAGTCTATGATGATTTTAGTGCTTTCCTAAGAAGCCCTATTACAGGCAAGGGCTCCATAGGAAAGCCTATGCAGCAGCCTCCTGTCATTTACTATGACAGGGGCTGCTGCAGGCACACTCCGGCTCCTCCGAGCATGCGCTTCCAGTGTTTGCCGCCTTCGGGTGCCCCGGTCTGGCTTGACCGCGGCACCTGAGGGGTTACATGTCCGCGATCTGCATTACTGACGGTCGCGGACATTAGCTGCGGGTGTCTGCTATTGGGAAAAGTAGGTCACCTGCGGCCATCACGCCCGCTCCATGCAGGAGCGGGAGCCATCTTTAAAGTCCCGGCCAGCGCTGTACTAGTACTAGGTGCTGGTCGGGAAGGGGTTAATAGTTTTTTCTTAGCATCTCCATATTCTGAACCCCATAACATTTTATAGTTATGTTTACAGAGCTGTGTGAGGGCTCATTTTTTGGGAGTGGTAGTTTTTATTGATACCATTTTGAAGTGTGTATGACTTTTTGATCACTTTTTACTGTTTTTTTGGGGAGGTGATGAAAAAATGGTGAATTGGCCATTTTGATTTCTTTTTCCATTACACAGTTCGCTGTGTGGGATAACAATTTTTATATTTTAATAGCACAGGTGTTTTCGGATGTGCGATGCCTATGATGTTTAATTTTTTTATTATTTTTTGTTATTCTAGGGAAAGGGGAGTGATTTCAATTTTTATATTTTTTTAAACTTTTTTTTAAACTTTGTCATCATAGGTGACTATAACATGCAATCAGTAGACTGCAATGTGCATTCTGTAATGCATTTCTTTCCATTACAAAAAACAAGATTCAGTATATTCTAATGCTGTGCTGCCACCTACAGGCCAGCTTTGGAATATACTAGTAATTGGCCTGGGAGCCTGGTACAGGCTCAGGCCTATTACTAGGTCGGGCCACCTTCCCTGATCTCGGCCACGGGAAGGTAGCCTGGGCTGGGAAGCGTGCAGCTCCTAGTTATATCGCTCCCAGATGCCATGGTCACATTTGACTAAGGCATCTGAGGGGTTGAAAACAGCAGAAACTCGGCAGTTATGGCGCCCTCTGTGCTTGCAAGCGGGCACCATCTTTTGTATGGCGTAGGTCCGGAAGGGGTTAAAATATAATCTAAGCTGTTTGTGCAACCACAGAAAACGAAAATTGTGCATTACAATAAAAAAATATATGAATGAACTCAACTTTCAGGTGGTGAAAAATTACACCGAAAAAATAAGCTCAAAATGAAAAAAACAAGACTTCACACAGCAGTGTAAAAAACAGTTATGGCTCTGGTAATTCAATGAGAGGGGAAAAAAAATGTTGCATTCTCAAGCCAAAAAATTGTCTTGAGGGGTTAAAAGCTCCTATGAACATGATCAAAAGATCTTATGATCTTATCATTAATCAGGATTGCTTGCAAACAATGGTAAAAATTATACAATTATTGAAAATCTCTGTAACAAAAATGAGAGATCATGGAGACCTCTGCGTTGGCTACAACTGCTTTTTCTATATACAGTGGGGAAAAAAAGTATTTAGTCAGCCACCAATTGTGCAAGTTCTCCCACTTAAAAAGATGAGAGAGGCCTGTAATTGACATTATAGGTAGACCTCAACTATGAGAGGAAAAAATGAGAAAACAAATCTGGAAAATCACATTGTCTGCTTTTTAAAGAATTTATTTGCAAATAATGATGGAAAATAAGTATTTGGTCAATAACAAAAGTTCATCTCAATACTTTGTTATATATCCTTTGTTGGCAATGACAGAGGTCAAAAGTTTTCTGTAAGTCTTCACAAGGTTGGCACAAACTGTTGCTGGTATGTTGGCCCATTCCTCCATGTAGATCTCCTCTAGAGCAGTGATGTTTTGGGACTGTCACTGGGCAACACAGACTTTTAACTCCCTCCAAAGGTTTTCTATGGGGTTGAGATCTGGAGACTGGCTAGGCCACTCCAGGACCTTGAAATGCTTCTTACAAAGCCACTACTTCGTTGCCCTGGCAGTGTGCTTGGGATCATTGTCATGCTGAAAAACCCAGCCACGTTTCATCTTCAATGCCCTTGCTGATGGAAGGAGGTTTGCACTGAAAATCTCACGATACATTGCCTCAGTCGCCCTGGCCCCTTTGCAGAGAAACAGCCCCAAAGCATGATGTTGCCACCCCCATGCTTCACAGTAGGTATGGTGTTCTTTGGATGCAATTCAGCATTCACTCTCCTCCAAACACGACAAGTTGTGTTTCTTCCAAACAGTTCTACTTTGATTTCATCTGACCATATGATATTCTCCCAATACTCTTCTGGAACATCCAAATGCTCTCTAGCAAACTTCAAATGGGCCCGGATATGTACTGGCTTAAGCAGGGGGACACCTCTGGCACTGCAGGATCTGAGTTCCTGGCGGCGTAGTGTGCTACTGACATTAGCCTTTGTTACGTTGGTCCCAGCTTTCTGCAGGTCATTCACTAGGCCCCCCCGTGTGGTTCTGGGATTTTTGCTCACAGTTCTTGTGATCATTTTTAACCCATAGGGTGAGATCTTGCGTGGAGCCCCTGATTGAGGGAGATTATCAATAGTCTTGTATGTCTTCTATTTTCTAATTATTGCTCCCACAGTTGATTTCTTCACACCAAGCTGCTTGCCTATTGCAGATTCAGTCTTCCCAGCCTGGTGCAGGTCTACAATTTTGTTTCTGGTGTCCTTTGACAGCTCTTTGGTCTTCACCATAGTGGAGTTTGGAGTGTGACTGTTTGAGGTTGTGGACAGGTGTCTTTTATACTGATAACAAGTCCAAACAGGTGCCATTACTACAGGTAATGAGTGGAGGACAAAGGAGCCTCTTGAAGAAGTTACAGGTCTGCGAGAGCCAGAAATCTTGCTTGTTTGTAGGTGACCAAATACTTCTTTTCCACCATGATTTGCAAATAAATTCTTTAAAAATCAGACAATGTGATTTTCTGGATTTGTTTTCTCATTTTGTCTCTCATAGTTGAGGTCTATCTATGGTGACAATTACAGGCCTCTCTCATCTTTTTAACTGGGAGAACTTGCACAATTGGTGGCTGACTAAATACTTTTTTTCTCCACTGTAGAACTGTACATAGCATTTGGATATTAGGTGTTCCCTTGAGATGTACTTTCAAATACACTTTCCAAGGCTAGTCTGCATTTTACAATCTTATAAACAGAGCCAGAAGTAATTTATTTTCCAGACCAAATTGATGCAAGTACTTGTACTTTTAGACTATATAACATGCATCTGCTTTGAATTGTATGAAGATTAATACAACTTCGACTCCATGAAACATGGACATTTTTTTGTAAAGAGGAACTTAAATGTTCTATAATGCCTATCTTAAATGTTTATTGTGCAGTTTTTTTAAGTTAATAAAACCTGAAATCGAGTTTGTGAAGGATGAACTCCATCTATTCCATGTCTGATTGATCTGTTTATGACTAAAACTTTTTTTTACAAAATATAAAAATTTGGAGAGAAACGTTATTAAATTAAAATCCTATAACCTGGCACCACCAGCCCCGAATTCCAGTAAGTCTGGAATCCCAAGTGATTTCTGTTAGCAGAAAGTTAAAAAACTTATTAACTTACTAAGTTTCCCTTTATATCACCAATAGCATGTACAGGAACTGCAAAACTGATATCATTTTACAGATACTGTGTTCCATCTTATAAGAATTTGTTGTTTAATGATCAGATCCCCACTTCTTTAGACCCTGTGCGGTATACGAGCTGTGTCCAGAATGTCATTGTTGTCCACAATCTCTTCATGCCAAACATCTCCCCATATCTCAACTTCCAGGACAAGAAGGTAACAGAAGTTAAAGGGGTTGTTCACTGTTAGAAAAACATGGCTGCTGTCTCCCACAAACACCGCCACACCTGTCCACAGATTGTGTGCGGTATTGCAGCTCAGCCTAATCCACTTCAATGGAGCTGAGCTGTAGTAGCAGACACAACTGTGGAAAGGTGTGGTGCTTTTTTGGGGAAAAAGCAGCCACAGTTTTCTAAACCTGGAGAACCCATTTAAATACAGAAGTTAAATATAGTCATTTACAAAAAAAAAAAGAAGCATTTATTTACTGCCTCCCCTGCCGCCGCTGCCATTCCGATGCTTATTATGTCCCTGCTGGTCTCTGATTTCTGGTCCCGGCTCAACCAACAGGAAATACGAGAAGATGTCATTGTCTGAGCAGGCATCTCCTGCCATTTCCTATGTGTTGAGTCCATACCAGGATGCAGAAGTCAACAGGAACCTGGTCAAAAAATCAGTAAGGTGAGTAACGCTACATGCACACAACAGTGAAAAACGGACATGTGATGTACATTTTTTTAATGGTCATCACACATCCATTTTAAGACCAATGGTAATCTATGGGGTTATTTACATGGCAGTTTTTTTGACTGTCAGAGAAAAATGGATGTAAAAAAAATAGAACATGCCCCCATTTAATTGAATGGGTCTATTTTTAATGTCCATTTCTCAGAAAGGCATCAGTGAAAAAAAGTCTGTTAAAAATATCAATTTTTAACGGACGTTGTTTGCACTGTCGTGTGCATGAAGCCTAATGCTTTTTTTCACCACTCTACCTTAATGTATTCTGTCAGAAAACCTCTATGCAACCACTCGCACCAATCACTTTTTTTTTAGACATTTATGTCTCCTAACTTATTTCTTACATCTTAATGTAATTAATAAAAGAACAGTTACACCAAGTGAGCCATTCTGTATAATGTAAGATTTACTTTTCCATGAGAAACTGCAGGACTATATTTTTACAATTTCTGTAAAGGCCAAGGCAACCAGGAATGACATGTGATATTTTATGTGAATTTGTAATAGTTATGTTTAGATTCTGCCATCTGTTTTATGTAGAATTTAAATATCGTAAAGTGGAGTTCAGGAATAGTTATTTATATCATAGAAGGATATAGTATCTAAAATAACCTGAGAGAGAACACAGCCGCGTAAAAGCGGGGTTATTGGAAATAACAGTCACATTTAATGTCATACTGCATTCTTTTACAGTTATATTTCTATTTCAGGAAACTATTAGAATAATAGATTCCATCCACTCACCACCCCCAACGCTACATTGAAGTAAGAACAGCTTGGAGGAAAACAATCTTCTAAATACAACTGAATATTCAAAATTATTATTTTTTAGCAAAAATAAATAAATATTACTCCAATAATTACTACATTCTTTAAAAGCAATTTCAAGCTAGACAAATTTGAACTGAAAGTACTAGCAGAATTATATGTATATAATAGAAAATCACACTGTCATCTGCGGATGATTCTTAAAAGGGTTTTTCAAAATATTTTCACTGATGACCTATCCTCTGGAAAGGTCATCAGTGGGGGCTGACACCCAGGTCTCCTGCTGATCAGCTGTTTGAGAAGGCACTGATGCTCGCAGTAGCGTTGTGGCTAGGGATGAGCAAATCGACTTTGCGTGCTACTGCGAGCACCAGAGCCTTCTCAAACAGCTTATCGGAAGGGTGTCGGACCCCTACCGATCAGATCCAGAGGATTGGTCATCAGTAAAAATATCTTGGAAAACCCCTTTAAGCTCCTTTCACATGTCACAAAGATTAATATAATCACTGGGGATCTCTTCCCCATAAGTAAAATTTTTCACTCATTACAGGTATTACAGATCCAACCTAAAATTGACCTCCCAAACATTTTAAGGCACCATTAAATTTGCTAACAAATTGGCACCTGATTACTACCAGCTAATTAGCTGCATTTACATACAGCAATTATCATGGATATATGGGGATGAATGATCATTATTACAATAATTCATCACTATACAGTTTCCATATTTTTTGACAGCACACCAGGGTTTACACAGGGCAATGTCATGCCAATGGAGAAGGATTTTATGTTCTGCAAAAAAAAAAAATGTGATCACTTCATAAACGAGTGTTTGGCTCAACCTCAAATATTTACATGGGGCAATTATTGGGAATTAGTGCTTGGACCAACATCCCTCCATGATATTGTTTAAAGGGGATTTCCAGGACTTTCAGGTTGATGACCTATCCTTACGGTAGGACAGAAACAATTCCTGGCCACAGCACTTATGCAAAAGATGCTTCTGCTGGGTGCTTGTCCGTCTTTAAGGTCCCTCTCCACCTACGGGGCCAATATATCATAAAAACTTTAGATAGCACACCAACTTTTAAATATGCGTTTCTTTATTCAGCCATATGAGGTGCAGGGTCACTTTAGCAATGTTTCAGGTCAATATTATACAGGACCCTTTTTCAAGCTAATCCATGTGCTCCTCCTGGCGTGCAGGTGAGATGGCAGCCACACACTGTCAAATGTAATTTGCAGACAGCATGATATAGAGAAGAAGACGCAGAGCAGATTAATAAATAGTTTTGTGATAAAAGGTGGAAATTTGTAATTATAGAGGTTTTCTGAGACTTAAATACTGATGACCTATTCTGTAGTTAGGTCATCAGTATCTGATTGGTGGGGGTCTGACATCCAGGACCCCTGCTGATCAGCTGTTTGAGAAGGCTGCGGTGCTCGTAGCAGTGCCGAAACCTTCTTTATGCTTTCCCTTGGCCGAGTGACATCACGTTCATAGGAATGAATGGGGAAGAACTGCAATAGCAAGCACATCCACTAGATAATGTATGGCGCTGTGCTTGGTGACCATGAAGAAGGCTGCAGCAGTCACAAGAGAGCCAATGCCTTCTCAAACAGCTGATCATTGGGATCTCGGGTGTCAGACCTCCACCAATCAGATACTGATGACCTATCCAGAGAGTAGATCATCAGTATTTAAATCTCGGAAAACCCTTTTAAGGACTAAGCTACACTGATTTTTTGGTAACACTAAAGATTGTTTTTAAGTATTAAATGACAGTCAAAGTCCACAAGATTGCATTAAACCTAATATATTCCTTGGAACTGTAGCTCGATAGTTAAAATCATTTTGTAGCCCTACAAAAGTTGCAATGTCACCAAGGCTTTATAGCTTTAAAATTCTGCTCTTTCTGAGTTCATTTGTACATGAGGCCATGTTATCAGCTCAGCTCAGAAAGAACAGAGACTCAAATTTATAAATTACAGGCTTTGTTAAATCTTTTCCCATAAAACGATATATCAATCTGCTCAGCTCTTCCTGCTCTATAACATGCTCCCTGTAGATTGCACTGCATTTTATGGTTACAGGTTTCCTTTAAATGGAGAAACAATTATTTTTGTACAATGTAATTACCATCAATAGCTAATGCTGAATCTATCAGAGTTCGGACCACTGCACTAATTTTTCATTTTTGCTAGTTGTTACACTGTAGTAAATGGGATTTTGTAAATTACAGTATAACCATTTTTTTTGCAAATTTGCAGCAGTTTTCTATGGTTACATGTATGGTTAGGATAGGTTCCCATTGTGTTTTTGGAGGAGATTTTGAGGCAGATTTCCCTTAACCCCTTCCCGACCAGCGCCGTACATGTACGGCGTGCGGCGTGCGTCATGGCCGGCAAGTCTCTGCTGTTTCTAACAGCAGAGACTTGCCGCTACTTACCGCCATCGGCGGCGTCTTCTAGGGCCTTCTGATGCTGTGATCACACGTGATCACGGCATCAGGATGCGTCTGAACCCGGAAGCGTACGCTTCCGGGTGGTGTACAGACGCCCCGAGTGGCCAATCGGGGTGTCTGTACACCATATGAAAACTGTAATCCCCGCTGGTATGGAGGATAGATGGCAGGCCAGGATAAGAAATTAGCAATTCATGGATTTATCTCAGTCTAGTAAATCCCTGATTGCTCATAAAGAAAAAAGAAAAAAACACAATATATCAGCTCATATTTGAGCTTAAAAATAGTCAGAAAAATGTTTTAAAAAAATGTTAAAAAATATATAAAAGTTCAAATCACCCCCCTTTCCGTATAATCAAAAAATCAATACCTAAATAACAATAAATATAGACATCATGGGTATCACCGTGACCAAAAACGCCCGTACTTTTAAAATATAAAAAAAAAATTCCAATACGGCAAATTGCGTGGCGGAAAAAAGCGCCCAAATGGCGATTCGCCGTTTTTTGTTGCTTTTTTTTTCTAAAAAAAATTAAATAAAAAGTGATCAAAAAGTCATACACACCCCAGAATGGTATCAATAAAAACTTCAGATCGCCCCGCAAAAAATGAGCCCCCGTACAGCTCCGTACACATAAATACCAAAAAGTTATAGGGGTCAAGATATGACAAGGAAAAAAAAAAAAGGGCAACTTTCTAATTATTTTATCACTATCAAAACGCAGGAAAAACTATACATATTAGGTATTGCCAGATTCATACTGACCAGTAGAATGAAAGTAACGGATCAGTTTTAATGCACATCGAACGCTGTAAATAAGAAACCCGTAGAACTGTAGCGGAATAGTGGTTTTTTTGCAATTTCACCCGATTTTTTTCCCCGCTTCCCACTACACCATATGCAATATTAAATGGTGGCGTTGGAAAGTACAACTTGTCCCGCAAAAAACAAGCCCTCATACAGCTATCTGAACAGAAAAATAAAACAGTTATGGCTGTTTGAAGGCAGGGAGCGCAAAACGAAAATGCATAACCGAAAAAACCTCCAGGGGTGAAGGGGTTAAAGGGGTTATGCCATGGCTAATGTAAAAATGAAAACTATACATAATCTAGTACATGACAACCTTATCTAACAAAGCTAGAACCATCCCAGTAGCTCACATGAATCCAGAAATCTCCATATTCATTGCTCCAATTGTTCTGCTATATTTATTTTAAGCTGTCAGCCTAGGGGATGTGTCCTTTCTCAGGGCTGTGTCCTTTCTGCTGCACCTGATGGCAGCTGAAGGATGGAACTGAGTGTGTGCTTCCGTCTCGGTGAACAGGACAGAAAATTCAGCAAAAAAGGCAAACAGCAGGTGGTGCCATACAGATAGATTTCATTGAATAACTCAGTAGCTATAATAAATTTTTAATTACATGCAATCAGTGTCAGACTCAATTGCCTAGGGCCCACCAGTAAAATTAATTTTGGGGGCCCAAAGCTACATGCGAATACTAACCATCCATACAGTGGCATCAGCAGCAAGACGCTACAGTATGATTATGGGGGCCCATGCAGTGACTTTGAGAGGGCAGGTCTTAGGGCAAGAGGACATGGCTAGCTTGACTGTATATCTAAAAGTAATCTCAGCCACCCAATGTGTCTATAATAATAAACTGGGTGCCTTGTTAAAAAATGCGCCCATGTTTTCATATCAACTTAGGCTGGTTGAGACTCTCTATGCTGCCTATCTATATCTAGTGCTGTCAGTCTACTGTGTTATGTGCCACTTAAAAAAAGGGGTGGTGGACTAGGGACCCATCTTGCTCAGGGGCCTACCGTGAGATTCACCTGTTCCCCTGTGGGCCAGTCCGAGCCTGCATGCGATCACAAAAGTATTCAGACTCAGGTGCTGGTTTGAAAGCTGTAGAATATTTTTTGTGGGATAACAAGAGCAGGACGGCGCGCACATAGGACGATTCCCCACCTGGCGCCCAGCAGAGGGCGCTGTGGGGAATCGTCCTATGTGCGCGCCGTCCTGCTCCTCCTGCGCTGTGGAGACCTGCCAGGAGCATGTAAGTATGTATGTGTATTTGTATGTGTCTATGTCTGTGTGTGTGTGTGTCTGTACTGTGTGACATGTGTGGGGCCGGAGCGCAGTTCCGGCCCCACACATGTCCCTGCGGCAGCACGGATCCGGCGCACCCTTCACCTGCCAGATCCGTGCTGCCGCTAATGTGAAAGAGGCCTTACTGCAAGGTTTCCACACAGATTAGAGCTGAATCCTTGGGTTCCCAGTGGGAGATCACTTTATGATCAGCTCATTGTCAAGGGAACTTTCTAACATGTAAAGAATGTTCCTTTAAATAAACATTCTTCAGCCGATAGCAACTAAGGCTACTTTCACACTAGCGTTTTTAAATTCCGGTATTGAGTTCCGTCAAAGGGGCTCAATACCGGAAAAAAACGCTTCAGTTTTGTCCCCATTCATTGTCAATGGGGACAAAACTGAACTGAAGACAACGGAATGCTCCTGAAAGCATTCCGTTCCGTCTTCAGACCGGAGAACAAACCGCAGCATGCTGCGGTTTGCTCTCCGGTCCAGGCATCCGCACCAAGACGGATCCGGAATGACCCCCAATGCAAGTCAATGGGGACGGATCCGTTTGGTGTGGACACACCAGTAATCCGGATCTGTCCTCCATTGATTTCCAATGGGGGGTCATTCCGGATCCGGCATACATACACACAGACTACATACAAACAAACATACAGACATACATACAAACATACAGACATACATACATACTCACATACTCCCGGGACGCCGGCAGCAGGTCTTCACGTGCCTCCTGCACGCTGCGATGACGTTTCCCCACTGCGCCCAGCAGAGGGCGCTGTGGGGAATCGTCATCACTGCGCGCAGGAGGCGCGTGAAGACGTTCTGCCGGCGTCCCGGGAGTATGTGAGTATGTATGTATGTCTGTATGTATGTCTGTATGTTTGTTTGTATGTAGTCTGTGTGTTGTTTTAATGTGTGTCATGTGTGGGGCCGGAGCGCTGCTCCGGCTCCACACATGTATAGCGTTAGCACGGATCCGTCGGCACCCTTTAGGTGCCGGATCCGTGCTAACGCTAGTGTGAAAGTAGCCTTATCACATCACTTTTTTTTCCGGGGAAAAAAAAATCTGTCTTTTTACTTGACTGCATTTGTATACATAATATACACATTTGTATTAAATAAGCTGAGTGCCTGCAGATGTATTCTGATTATTTTTACACTCATAACTGACATGTCGGTAATTTCTTTTGTATTTCTGCCTTATTCTGTCGGTGTTAACCTTTATCACATAAAAGTCCATTCATAAAATATAAAGAAAAGACATCTAAATTGGGGGTAATAAAGGTTGCCTGAATAATTACACCATTTGACACACTGTAAAATTCTATCTGCTGTACTGCTGTGCTGCAACTCATAGAATAATTAGGATTTAAGCTGTATATTATAGAAGATTTGATTCACTTATTCTTTTCTTTCATTTATTTTAAACATATGTCTCAGTGAATGAAAGGCTCACACATAAATTAACATTTTATGGGGTTGTCTAGATTGTGGTCCTTTATAAAAAACAAAAAACACTTGTCCTCAGTCCTGCCATACCTGTGCCTCTCTCATGAAAGATTTTACCAGTGAATTGAGAGTGAGTTATCAGTGAAGGAGGCAGGATGGATGTTAATGTAATTTAGGATAAGTCCCAAATTAGACTTAATAGTCTAGTTGTCTGTGGTGTTCAAATTATGTTAAATTTCCCCCTTCATGGTAAGAGGGTGCGGCCGCAGCACAAGAAATGCCCGTCCAGTCTCATTGCTGATCATGCAGATCTCTCCTGGTTACACCCAGGGAGCTAATATTATTAGAAATACATGTTGGTGTAATCACGCCCCCCTTTGTCATCAATTTTAATATGTCCAATCACAATCATACAAGTATACATTGAACAACAAATCAGAAGAGTGATAATGGCAGCCAATGGGATACACATTACTTCATCTATCTGGAAATTCCATATGCATAAATTAACTTCGGCTAAGTTCCTGTTTTCCTACAGACATATCAAGTGATTATGAGTCATTTTTATTTTTAAGCATATGTGACATCTAATGGAGCTTAGAGATTATAAGATATAAGATATATGTCTATAAGGAGATGGAGACCACCTAATAATGAAATATGCAACCCTAGAACAATTGTGTTCACCAACTAACTAAATTTCTTTAACAATGGAGAAGAAGTATTTTATGAGTTGAAAAAGAGGTATTTTCCTGTAATAAGATATATTACAAAGTTTCTTCTTTCTGTTACATAAAATGTTATTGAAAGGATATTGCCATGTAAATTAAATAAGAATTGACATCACACCATTTTATGGCATGTTCCTAGGTACCAATGTGCAGCAAATTAACACACATCTGCACTGAAGTGAAAGGGCCATGTTGTAGTTCTCTGCACAGTAGGTGGCCAGGAGCGTCACTATGTAGGGAAACATTATGAAGCAGTTGCAGTGCTTAGTTCTCATTCTAAAGGTCAGTGTAGGTCCTGGCAGTCAGGACCCCATGATTAATACATAATGGCATATGCTATTGGTATGACATCACTTGATAAGATGGGTAGACTTCTCTAAAAGTGCACTTCCACTGGTTCTGTATATATGAAGAATGGGCACAAGGAACCCAAGTCCAATATTCATCTGATATCCTAAAAGCATATGTACAGAGAGCTGGTAAACTTTGTATTAGAACATAAAGTCATTGGGAAGATCCTCCACAAGTTCAAAACACTTTGCTTTACATGTATAAGATAGACAGCTCATAGGTAACAGAAATATAGCATACCTCAACTGGTTCTGTGTCTTCTTTAGGAACTGGTGGTGCTAGGAATTTGGAATATATTTCATAGGGTATCCCTTCTTCAAGTGGTACTGGGAAAGATGCTTCTGCTGGTTTAGCAATCTCTACTATTTGCTGCAGAAGAAGACAATGCATTTAACGGATTGTAATTTGCTCTGATCAATATACATATAGTTTGTTTAGCTAGTAGATTAATTAAGGTTTCCCCCTTAGCTATTGTTCCAATACTGCCTCCAAATGACAAAGCAACACTTATCATTATCCCTTGTATCTTCCCCTTTCCCCTAAGCATCACCCCTTTCCATTCTGTTGAGCAAGGGACGGTGGATTTTTTTTGCCACATTTGCTTCAAAATTAAGTATGACATTTTGATGTGATATTTTGCACCAGAAATACATCAAATTATAGGCACAATCACATCCCATCCAGAGTGTCCTCTAAGAGAATGGAAAATCTATGTAGCTCTTGCCCTGATATGTTTTGAATCAGAACAAAATATATTTCCAAGATACTCTCAAATGATAACATTTAGAAAATTCATTATAGCTAAACCTGTTACTTAATGCAAATAAATATTTTTAGAAAATACATTTTCAGTCAGATTAAACAGAAAGTATGGTAATGCCTGCTTTCACTTAGGAACATAATGTACTAACATCGGTTGCATTAATTGCCTTTTACTGTAGAAAACACATTGAAAAAAATGGTTCTGAGAATCTACGAACATCTTAATTTTCTCTTAGAGCAGCAGTGGTCTCTAAGAGAAACGAAAAGAACATTTTGTCTTATAAGGCAGAAAAAACACACAGTATGAAAGAAACAAAGATTCAACTTGATTCTGTGATTTATTGTGTCTCTGCAGAGTTCTTTTGATCCTTGACTATGCCCTTTGTCCTCTACTTCACAATATGTACTTTTATAGCTACAACATCAGTCTAAAGAAAAACACCGAAAAGCTGTTATTTCACTTAAACTTCTCGATAGAGGCCAAGGTATGTTGCTTCTTAGTTTTGTTTGAAAACCAAAGCAACAAACAATTCCGACATTTTATTGCTCATTACCAAGCAGCCAAATACCTGCTAAAATCAAAAGATTTTTTGCAGGCTTTTTTAATCATTGCTGTAATACTTTGTTAATTTATCTGTGATGACCTACTTGTATACTGTTTGAGAACTGGAGAGTCCTACTGTAAGTCCATGTACAGTATAGATGTGGTGGAAAGTCACTGCAACTACACAAGATTCGAAAATCTGTAGCATGTCCTTGAATTTTTTGCACCTTTTCTCTTGTAGGGTGTGAATTAGGTTTGAAAATCTACGTAATTGATATGTCTTCTACTGAGATTTGTTAAAATGCACTGAAATTCCACTACAAGTATGCAACCTATAGACTAATTTTTCCTTTTTTGGCAAGAATCATTTTAGCAAATGCTGAGTTTGCTGTGCAATATACACTGCTCAATATTCAATTCTCCTATGGAGATATAATCGTGTCGATTAAAGTGATTGTTCTACTATAAGATCTTATAAGAACCAATCAGATACTTATAAGTATCTGATTGGTAGAGATCTGAATGGAGCGACAGTCACACATAAACAATGCCACTCCATTCAACTCTATGGGACTGCTGGCAATGCAGTAGCTGGGAGCTCTACTCTTCAGCAGTCCCTTAGAGATTATTGTAGTGGCAGATACCTATCAATTATCTTGTGGATAGGTGATGTTATGTTAGGGAAACCCCCTTTAAAGGAAAAATAAAATTCATACTTACCTTCTCCCTGCCGCTCCAGTCCTCCACTTTGCCTCTGCTGTGTCCATGTTCTGGTCCCTGGAGTGTTTACATCTGGCACTGCATAGGCTAAGTCACATGCTTCTCTGCAACCAATGAATGGCTTTAGCAGTGATGTGGTACTTGTAGCCACATCACCACGGAAGCCTATCAATAGATGCAGTGGAGCATGTGACCATGCCCATGCAATGCCCAAATTAAATGCTCTGGGGACCAAAATTTGGACACAGCGGAGGCAGCGCTGAGGACTGGAATGGCAGGTAGCAGGTAAGTATGAATTTTCTGTATCATGAGACAGGCTGCGGGCATTAGGATAGGATATGCTATCAATGTCTGATTGGTTATCCACCACAGTCACTCTACACAGATTTTACAGAAACAGTGGTGATCTGTTATAGGTACTTAGGTCACTTTCACCTCATTAAGGCTACAGCTACATGAAGGGTATTATTTTATTACATTGTTGTCTTTTATTTTTGTACAGTGTAGATGATTCTTTATAGTTTTATGCATGTAACAGATCTAATCAGATCTGGGTCTGGTTCTGACCTGTTCTGTGATGTCCAGGGCACACAATGAAAGAGTGACTAGCACTAACAGCATTGTGTGTGATATTAAACCAGGTCTACCTTTTCTGGTCATTTAAAGTTGTTGAAGAGGCCAGAATTTGATTAACGCCCTAGTTTTTATGTATGTGAATAAAGTGAGCTATATGAATTTTGGACAGTCAAGGAATGCCTCCGGGTGCTCCACTGATCAGCAGAACAAACAGCAGTGGTCCATCCACTGCAGTACCTGATACATCAACATTCAAACACCTGTGAAATGCATCTCAGTGCATTCAAGCAGTCTGAGGTGTACTGCAATATCAGACACAGATGCAAGGGTGTGTGTTGTTATGTGATTTGCACAGTGGCAGGGAAGAGCACCACTGCTCATATGTTCTGCTTATCCTCAAGTCACATTGAAAGCGTAACTTAAATATAGGCCACCAATGTAAAATACTGGTAAACCCTTTTAAGGATTTACTTAATTACATCTTACAAATTGGCTTTAAAAAATCTAAAATAACTATCTTTTTATGTTCTATCAATAATTTGCAAAGAAAATCAATGTAAATATTGTGTGCCGTCTAAAAGGTGCACACTTCAATATTACCAATCTGACCGGCATTTAGACTATTCAGTCTACTGGTCCTATCTAAATTATTTATGAAAGATTACATAATATAAAGAGAGAGACTTAGACAATGTGTGAACTTAGTTTCTCCAGTCAGCTGCTTTCCTACATGAAACATCTGAAATACCGTAGCAACTAGAGTTTTAATACTAAAACCCTCATATTTTCCACATGGGTACAGGGGTCAGACATTTAAGACATCCATCACTTCACCTGAAGGTTTTACAACCTAAGACAATCTCTCTGTTTTAAAGCATTTCACATGACTTTTTTAATCCATACATTTTTCCTCCATCAACCCATCATAAATCTGTTAAATTTAACTATGTGAACTATTTCCATGCAAACAATTATTTGTATTAGCTTGTCTTTTATTATTGCATATTTTATTATTAGCCTATACACATACATTTATTAAAATCACAGAAAAAGATACAAAACATCCTGCATGATATGATAACTGAATATGAGGATGTACATGGCAACATTTATACAAGAAAAATCACCAAAAATAATGCACAATAGATGCAAACATTATATATGGACTAAGACTAAAATATGATAAAACCTGAGACTCTTAGCCAAGATATTTAGATTAAAACACATCTGTGCCCAACTACCCGCACCAAGGTGGTCTCAGTCAGGCAGGTCCTACTCTAAACCTACCTATGCCGTTGGGCATCTACATTCAGTAGAGCATACACTGCACATATATAGTGTGCTGCTACTAGTCACACATCATTTTGATGACATTTTGTGAAAAATCAATATCAGCCATTACTGGCCATTTTTAATATGCTAATGCTGGACATAATTTGTTATGGAATGTCTGTTAAAAAAAAAACAGTTTTGGTGAGAGAATGCCAGTCTCTCTGACCGACAATACTAGTTATTTAGGGTCCCACTATGAAGATCTTTTCAGATCTGATGCACCAGTCAATAAATGCTCCCTCTGCTGGTAAGAAAAGTAGCAAATATAATACTAAAAAGAATAAAAACAAATAATACATTCCATTTATAAAGTGCCCTGTCCCTACCTGATTCGGGTGTCCAAGGCCAGGTCAAATTTTAAGAAATTGACTCATCTCTAGTCATACAACATTATGAGCAACAATTTTGTAATTAGAGTTAGGACCAAATGTAAACTGTCAACCATGTGGCATCCTATACAGTGGCCTACATGGCCATCTCAGGTACAATATAACTATGACTACCCCTTGAGGAACTAGACGAAATGTACATTGGGGTGTGGACTGGTGGTCTTCTGTTTTGGTGGGAATTCTTTACTGGTCAGTATTTGGTAATTCTTTGCTGTACTATTTGGTTTGTGTTTTTTGCCTTTTGCATTCCATTTATATAATTGGTTCTTACATTTTTGTGCTCAAATTATTATTGGGGTTATATTATCACAGGTTCCAATTGTATCAGACATATTGTCTATACATGTATTTACTTTAGATTACCCTTGATCAATTTTTGAGTTAGCATTATACTACCCTTGTACTGGATTAATCTCTGACCAGCTTCTTGCACTTGCACTTTAATAATATTCCCCCATCCATGTATCATCATTCCTATAAATTTTAGCTGTTTTTAATAATTGTGTCATGTCAATCATGTTTATATGTTGATTATCAATAAAATATTTATTAATCATGATTTGTGCTTGATTTTGATAATTAGTTACTAGTGAATCCATATATTTCTATTGGTCTCATCTCAGGTACAAGCCCTGCCTGTCACATAAACTAGTCATGCTTCATAAAATCTGGTTACCCTGTGCATGCTTTCAAATTATTACATCAAAGCATTCTTGGTGTGTTAATTTAGCTAATTAAAATAACTATATATGGGGGCAACAAGAATAGAAAATCAGGTATAGACAGAATCCCTCACCAGGTGACTTCTATCAACATATCTCAGACAGTTTAGACCAACTAATGGAGTCCAATGGGAAAGTATTCAACATGAAAAATGGACTGTTAAAACCATCCACGTTGGCTAATCTTAGTAACCACATCTAGCCTCTGACTCCTGGGCCTGGTTAACCCTATGATTAGCTACTATTATTTTTTATGGCTCCCAATTGGAGTTTCAGTTTTTAAAAGCATGTGCATCTGTCTTTAGAAGTAACTGCTTTTCCAGACCGAATCTAGGAAAAAGAATCATTGAAACGTGAAGGTTAAATATGAAACCAATGAAATATAATTAAGTCCCATAAAAGTTGTGTGCCCTCCATTTATGCAAATTTTAGACCATGTCTGCTTTTGCATGTTTAAATTAGCTGTCATCAATTTCATCTTTTTAATAGATTATAATTATGTAATAATTGATTATTACATTTACTAAAGAGTAATATTGTCATGAATTCAAATTATATTTAACTGTGAAAAAAGAAGCATACGATTCATACCCAGTATTTTGTGTTTCAGTTTTTTTGCTGTTTGCATTGCTGCAGATAATTATTCTGCCTTATGACCAAACCACATAATAAATAATGTAAGAGCAAGAAGAATTATTTTGGAAGATCAGAACAGGAAAATGAGCTGATTGATGACTGCATAATGAATGAAATCCACAGATGTGATTGCTGTAGGAAGAATTGACTTTGCATAAAGTTACTCATATACTGTAAAGATTTTCTTTTCCCCTGGCACAGTCTTATCAGAAATTAGCTTTGTGTAAAATGCCAGCACTGTTCATTATATGTACATAGTGGAAAATTACTGTTATTTAAAGCATCATAAAATTAATTCTGGATTACAGTTCCTCCAGCAAATACTAATATGGGATTTAACATAATTTGTTCAGCTGGAAAAGTGGATTGGATGTGTCTTATAGAATAAAAATGTTGATAATTATGAATTAATGATGAAAAAAAAACTATTTCGTTAAGAAAGAGGGAGATTGTCATAATGAAAAAAAGTAATATATAACTATATCAATTATACTATTAAAATTTTAAGCTCCACCTAAATCTATTTTAAGAAAAATCTAATTAATAGTGCAGACTGAGATGAGGAATGGTATCATGTGACTGCTGCGAATCTGGTTTGCTCTCTCTTTGACATCAGCATGGTGCAAACCCAGCTTTAAAACAGACAGTGAGATGATATGGGGCAGATTTACTAATAATGTCACACTTTACACTGTCTAAGTGAATCACAGTCTTAAAGGGGTTGTGCCACTAATATAAATGTATCCTACTCAAAAGATATTGCTTTTATATCACTTTTCCCAAATATCACCATTTATCAAAAGTGCCTTATTCTAAAGTTATTAGTCTAGTATTGCACCCTGTGGCAAATCTGTTTGAGATTCAGTTACTATAGGTTATTTCCTGCATGGCTGCCTTGTAATGTAGGAGGAAGGAAGCATCATTGGTAAGAACAAGGGGCGTGGTTAAGTGTCATATGATCTGCAGATGTCAGGAAACATCTCACTGCTCTAAGGTATGATGGGACAGCATGACAAACCAGGAAGTAGGATTCAAGCATGGGGGATAAGAGAAAACTGCAAATGAGGTAAATCTGGAGAAAAAACTGTCCAAAGAGAGAGTAATTAATGAAAATACACTTTAGTGTGAAAAGTAGTTTATGGCACAACCCCTTTAATATTAAGGGTTTTTACTATTTTGGCACATGGACCTTTTTTGTATTTAGAGTATTGTAAATCCTGTGCCAGATTTACATTAGAATTCCATCCATGAACCAAAAATTTGTCCTTGTGCCAGAGTTTTGCCTGTATGCCAAAAATCCTGTGTGCTAAAAATGTGTCCTTGCATCAAAAAATGTGCACGTGCACAAAATAGACTGTCCATCCTACATTTACACCACCTATAAGTTGGCATAGTTTTACTCCAAAAATGTAGCAAAATTTTGGTGCATTTTTTGCCACACCAAAATGCATTTAGGCCATGTCTCCTTCCTAAAGAAGCTACGTCCATTACTTGTGAAGCCAGACTTGTGATATGGGGCATAAAATAGTCTGTTAAACTACTCAGGTCTATAGCTCAAAGCAGAATCACTACCGAACTGGAGTCTGAGAAGGATCAAGGAGCCCTGCCAGGATCTGAACCTTGCTATTGTTTACCACAGCTTTACTGCCATTTTAATAGAAAAAATAAAAGTATTGTTCCAATAAGAAAACTTATTTTCAAATATACATTTTTGGTGGACATTCTTAGGTAACCATGAGGGCTCTTTCTTTCAGGGTTCTTATCTTTTAACCAAAGTGGAAAGATGATGCTAAGGTTGCCAACCTTCTCTTTGACTTTTTGCTGGACAAGTGAACCAAAAATCATGGATGTCCTAAACATTTTAAAGTCACATATCCCACCGATTTATATAAGCCACACCACAAAATAAACTCAACCTAACTCGAAAGACCTCAATTCCCAAGATTAATTAAGACAGGCACTAGGGTTAAATGGAAAGTCCCACATTAGATATCCACAAGATATAAATGTGTGATGAGGGGGTGCCACCTGTGAGAGTTTAATCACTGCCCTCTCTTACTTACAATTTTTTTGTCCCTCTCTGCTCTGGTAAAATTGTGTGCAAAAAATACAATTGTTTGTATATTCTCTTAGATGCTCTTCATCAGTTAATGCAAACATGCAACTAATTCTGATAATTCAGAGAATATGAGTGGAGGTCAAAGCTGTCCATTCAGCATGGCAACCTCTCTTTGCCTCAGAAGTCCTGTTTCTTCATGTACAGTGTAACAAACAAAATCATGGACAAGGTTTTTTCTGATAGACATTGAAGATGGAACCCGTTTTTGAGGACTGTCTGTGAGTTTACAATCAGCTGGCAACCCTGCTATGGAGGATCCAACATGTCTGTGCAAGCAATGTACGGCCAACTGAGTTCAGTGGGCACCATGTACTGCTTCATTTGTCTTGCGGTGACACTGCAGGAATATTGAAAAACTGTTGGTTTTTCCCACAGGTACTAGGTGATTTGTGTTCTAGCTGCAGGGTGCCCCGTGATTACTTCATTGTCAAGGGGAACAATGCAGAGATCCCAAGTGGAGAACCTATTCAAAGATTATGATGACAAATAGGGCAACATTTTATTGTGGCGCTTTGGCAACTAGGAGTATAGACCCGCAGGTATTATGATCCCCTTACAAAGAGCAGGATACTTCCAGATATGACCAACCTAGCTGCTGGGGTCTGAAAAGAAAGCCAACCACTTCAGATAAATGTTTGATGATACTTAACAAAAAAAACTTTTTAGGTGTTAGTTGGTGAAATCTGGATTGGGTCAGGTACTTTTCTGCAAAAACAGGGTAAAAAGTTTAAGAAAAATATAACTTTGCTGGTAACTGACTTCTGGTTTTATGACACAGAGTCAACTGCAAATTCTGTTAAATTTGCAGCATTAACAGAACTCAAATGTGACAATATCAGAATTATTGTGTTGTCATTATTGCGTTGTGTTATTGTATTGTCATGTATCTTTTTCTTACTTACTTGAATTCCATGCCAGCTAGGAGCTGGTGCAGGTGTCAGATAGAATTACAGTATGTTAGCTACTGGCGAAAATTATAGTAAATCCAGTGGTCAATGGAAGGCCGTGCCCCCTTCTGTTATGCCTCTCCACTTTTATAGTCACTTTTCAAACATGGTGAGAAGTGCAAAGTCACAAATGATGGCGCAAAAATTGCAGGTTACTTTATATAACTTTTTTTTGTAATAACTTTTTACACCAAAGAGTTGCTTTAATAAATCTGCCCCAGTGTCTGAGACTTGCCAGCAAAATGCTTAATAAGGGTGGGTTCACATCAGCATTATGGATTCCGTTTTTGTTTTCCGTTATAACATGATTATAATGGAAAATAATGGAATCCATAAGACGGAAGTCAAAACGGAAGCCTTTAAGAGGCATTCCGTTTTGATCCTTCATAATACAAAACTATTGGCAGCATAACTGATCCGTCCTGGTTTCCATTATGCAGGAGACCAGTTCTGTATAACGGAAACCAGGGCGGATCCGTTATGCTGCGCATAGACTTGTATTTTGACGGAATACAAAACGGAAGCATTCTGTTTTGCTTTCCTTCATAATAGAAGTCTATGGGAATCATAACGGATCTGTCTGGTTCCTGTTATGCAGAACGGAAAAAAAGTCCTGCCGACAGGACTTTGTTTTCCATCTTGCATAACAGGAACCAGACAGATCCGTTATAATTCCCAAAGACTTTTATTATGACGGATAAAAACGGAATGCCTTTTAAAGGCTTCCGCTTTGACTTCCGTCTTGTGGATTCTGTTATTTTCCGTTATAACCAATCCATAACGCTGATGTGAACCCGCCCTAATTTAGGTAAAATACCAATATTATCATAATGCTATACTGTCTGCAAAACACTAAAAAGACATGAAAAGATGTTTTTTGGCAAACAATACTTTATAATACAGGTATATTGTATTGGTAAAGATACAAAATACACAATTTAATCACATTCTTTGTTATTTCAATTCAGCTTAAAATCAGACACTTAAGCCAAAAGAGAGTCAGTATGAGGCGGTGTGTGGGACTCTGAACTTGTATTAATTCATATTCATTAATATTAGTTTAGAATTGAATGCTTTTCTATTTGTTCTCACAATCTGTCTCTGGTACAGTTCATGTGCCAGCATGATTAAAACAGTATTTCACTGCAGGAAGTCTTATTTAAATAAAGAAAGTGCAGACAGGATCAGCATCATTTAAATTCGTGTTGTTTGCTGCCAATGTACTGGGGTTTGGGAATAGCTCAGATAGCCAAATTAAATCAACTATTTGTGCTGCTTTTCCAGAAATTCTGGGTTACAGCTTTCAATTACTTTATTTAACTCAAGCAATCTATTAACAATGTAAAAAACTAAAAATATGTTAAGCACATTAAAAATATTTAACATGTTGTGGATTTAATCTAAATCTGTCACCATTGCAGATCTTTTCAAATAACGTCTTGCTAAATAAGTAGATATAAATGCTTCAACTAAGCAGACTCCTATTTGTCCTCCCTTGAAATCCTGAAATGGGGTCAATAATGAATCATGGTACATAATCAAATGGGCAGGGGCCATTTGAGGCAAAGTGGAGCGGTGGACTCGGACTGCACTCTGCTAGGACTCCAGGGGCTGGCAAATGAGACTCCAGCATTGCACTCCTGCACAGCCCTGAATACAGTTATATCACAAAACAGTATTCAGGGCTGTGCAGGGATGAAGACTAAATTGTGGGGTTTATTGCGTGTTGCGGCTTTCTCACCTTTTAGATATATATAGATCAGAGGCGTAGCTAGAGGTTCAGCACGGGGGGGGGCGAAACATACTTGAGTGGGCCCCCCACTTAGTGGCTTCCCAAACGCACGTTTCCAACTTCACAGGCACATACTACTAGTTGTGGTTATAATATTGTATTAGAAAGATGACTGTATAAACTGCTAGATCATCTATGCTGTTAAGTACAGTACAACAGACTTTCTACATACCCTAGTCTAAATACTCTACCAGATAATGCAGTAAAATATAGGAGTAATAGGAGTAAAAAAGGGGACTCCTATGTTAAAGGAAACCTGTCCCCAGTTTTTACATCACTAAACTAACAGTCCCCTGCCCCCATCAGACCTCAGATAAGCTTAATGTGCCCCCATCAGACCTCAGATCAGCGTATTGTGCCTCCATCAGACCTCAGATCAGCGTATTCTGCCCCATCAGACCTCACATCAGCCTACTGTGCCCCCATCAGACCTCAGATCAGCGTATTGTGCCCCATCAGACCCCAGATCAGCGTATTGTGCCCCCATCAGACCTCAGATCAGCAGAATGTGCCCCCATCAGACCTCACATCAGCAGAATGTGCCCCATCAGACCTCAAATCAGCCCACTGTGCCCCCATCAGACCTCACATCAGCCCACTGTGCCCCCATCAGACCTCACATCAGCCTACTGTGCCCCATCAGACCTCAGATCAGCGTATTGTACCCCCATCAGACCTCAGATCAGCAGAATGTGCCCCCATTAGTCCTCACATCAGCCTACTGTGCCCCCATCAGACCTCAGATCAGCGTATTGTGCCCCCATCAGACCTCAGATCAGCATATTGTGCCCCATCAGACCTCAGATCAGCGTATTGTGCCCCCATCAGACCTCAGATCAGCAGAATGTGTCGCCATCAGACCTCACATCAGCCTACTGTGCCCCATCAGACCTCAGATCAGCGTATTGTGCCCCCATCAGACCTCAGATCAGCAGAATGTGCCCCCATCAGACCTCACATCAGCAGAATGTGCCCCCATTAGTCCTCACATCACCCTACTGTGCCCCCATCAGACCTCAGATCAGCGTATTGTGCCTCCATCAGACCTCAGATCAGCGTATTGTGCCCCCATCAGACCTCAGATCAGCGTATTGTGCCCCATCAGACCTCAGATCAGCATATTGTGCCCCCATCAGACCTCAGATCAGCAGAATGTGCCCCCATCAGACCTCAGATCAGCAGAATGTGCCCCCATTAGTCCTCACATCACCCTACTGTGCCCCCATCAGACCTCAGCTCAGCGTATTGTGCCCCATCAGACCTCAGCTCAGCGTATTGTGCCCCCATCAGACCTCAGATCAGCGTATTTTGCCCCATCAGGCCTCAGATCAGCGTATTTTGCCCCATCAGACCTCAGATCAGCGTATTGTGCCCCCATCAGACCTCAGATCAGCAGAATGTGCACCCATCAGACCTCAGATCAGCAGAATGTGCCCCCATCAAATCTCAGATCAGCCTACTTGTGCCCCCATCAGACCTCAGATCAGCGTATTGTGCCTCCATCAGACCTCAGATCAGCAGAATGTGCCCCATCAGACCTCAGATCAGCAGAATGTGCCCCCATTAGTCCTCACATCACCCTACTGTGCCCCCATCAGACCTCAGATCAGCGTATTGTGCCCCCATCAGACCTCAGATCAGCAGAATGTGCCCCCATCAGACCTCAGATCAGCAGAATGTGCCCCCATCAAACCTCAGATCAGCAGAATGTGCCCCCATCAAACCTCAGATCAGCAGAATGTGCCCCCATCAGACCTAAGATCAGCCTACTGTGCCCCCATCAGACCTCACATCAGCGTATTGTGCCCCCATCAGACCTCACATCAGCCTACTGTGCCCCCATCAGACCTCAGATCAGCGTACTGTGCCCCCCATCAGACCTCAGATCAGCCCACCAGCCACATAAGATTAAAGTAAAAAACCTTTCTTTTTAATGTGGCTTAAATTTAATTTTATGTGGCTGGGTGGGGTGATCTGAGGTCTGATGGGGGTCCCTAAATACAAGTGAGCGCTTCCATAATGGAAGCGCTCACTTGTATTCGCCTGATAGTTTTAAGGTCATCCTTGCTGGGCCCCCCTGAGTCACTGGGCCCGGAGCCGTCGCCCCCCCTGGTAGCTACGCCTCTGATATATATATATATATACAGAGAGAGAGAGAGACTGCACAGTGAGACTTCTCTTGTTCTGTGTACTGGGTATAATTCTCATTATCTGCTCTTATTCTGTATATATGGACACTGCACAGTACCACTTCTCTTGTCCTGGATACTGGGTGTAATTCTCATTATCTGCTCTTATTCTGTATATATGGATGCTGCACAGTACCACATCTCCTGTCCTGTATACTGATGTAATTCCCAGTACCTCCTCTTGTTCAGATGTTTATTGACACTGCACAGTACCAATTATGTGCTCCTGTGTACGTGGTGTAATTCTCAGTATCTGAACTTATTCTGAATATATGGACACTGTACAGCATTGTTGCCAACCATTTGTAAATTTACAGTCCACAATCAGGTGTTTTTTTCAGTTTTTTTCCTGCCCTCTGTTGTGTCTGACAGAAGGAAAAAAACCTGCCCTTGAATAAGTTTTTCAGCTTCCACTATGCATATACCAATACATAATGAACTGTGCAAACCTGGTGTTCCACCTTTTCTGCAACCAGGGCTCTGAGGAAGAGGTCTGAATTAAATGGACTGACTAGGAGTTTTTCACAAGCTGATGCCAGTTTCTGTTTTTCACTGGCTAACCTCTTTAATTTTGGGATCTTTGTTATTCAATGCATTATGTTGAGGCTGTAATGTGGTGTCATGAATTAGACCAGGTGTATGTATATAAACATTTTAGGCCATCAGTTGGCCAGAAAAAAATTGAATAGGATGTCAACCTGGAAAAGTTCTAGTCTGTGTTTCTTTTAGTGATGGTCTTTATTTTGTTGTCTGCAGTTTTGTGTCTGAATACACTTTGGGGTCTGGTCTGGGGTTTAAATTCATTCTGAGGTGTGATACCGGAGTTGTGATCACTATTTGTGATTAAAGGGGTTATCCAATGCTATAAAAATCCCCCATATGCCTGGCCCCTCACACTGAATATATTAACCCCGCTCCCTGCTCCGCTCCTGGTACCCGCACTACAGCTGCTGCTTCTCCCCATGCGTGTATGAAAACATCCGGTGTAGGGGGGAGCAGCCAGTGGCAGGTGGGGATGGGTACCAGGAGTGGCGAATGGACCAGGGTAAGTATATTCACTGTGAGGGGCCCGGTATGGGGGGACATTTTTATAGTATTGGATAACCCCTTTAAGTTAGTGTTGTTTGTGGTGTATGTAAGTGGATGGCATAGTGCATTACCTAACACACAATCTGTGCATCGAAATCTAGCTCATATAACTAGTGAAAAATTGTTTGTGAATGATGGTGGGTGTGTATGCTGTCTATATGTGTGTTTGTATAGTCTGTATACTGCATGTGTATATTATACATACGTGTATATGCTATATGTATGTGCTATATATATCTATATATATATATATATTTATATTTGCTGTATACTGTATGTATATGCTATATGTATGTGTGTACATGCTATATCCTGTATTTGTGTGTGTACTTGTTACAAATGTAAGCCTGTCCCTGACCGTTCTCTGAGTGTTAGTGACCACACACTTATTCCTGGCTGTCTGGATCCCTGTATTCAGCAACTAGTTGTGGACCAAGGATTGGAGCAGCAGATAGCTCTGGAGCCTGAGAAGGTGAGTAACCACCAGAAAACAGGTACTTGACTTATATCCTTCCACAGACCATTAACCCTACATAAACAAATATAAAAGATAATCATAATAATAATAATAATAATAATACTATTAAAAATGATAATAACAATGGAGCAGACAAGCCCCAGAAATTTGAAACAACGTCTGAATGTTCTATGTTGGGTTTTTCCCTACAGCTTTTCCCAAATCTGACCACAGATTTTACACAGTGCATGCCAAGTCTAAAATTTAAGGCTAGATCTCAAGCAAAATTCTGCAATACATTCAGCATCTGGTTTTTCTGACATGCACGTTGGAAATGTACAACAATGAGAGTGGGGGGAAGCCCAATTTACTTTTCGCTTCAGGCAGCAGAGAGGCTAGGTGCAACCTGCAAATGGGTACTTGGAATGGCACTTTTTTTTTTTAAATGCAGTTCTATTGTGAGAAACACACTGTAACTTAATGGGCAATGCCCTGTACATTAATCGCAGTGAAGGCTTAAAGGGTTATTCTCATTTTAGACAATGGGGGCATATCGCTAGGATATGCCCCCATTGTCTTATAGGTGCGGGTCCCACCGATGGGACCCGCACCTATATCCAGAACGGAGCCCCCGAACTGAATGAGGGCGCACTGCGCATGCGCAGCCGCCCTCCATTCATTTCTATGGGGCTGCCGAAAATAGCCGAGCGCTGGCTCGGCTACTTTCGTCGGCTCCATAGAAATGAATGGGAGCGCACCGCGCATGCACGGCCCGGCTCCCATTCATTTCTATGAGCGGAGCGGGGACCTGCGCCTGGTGGTGGCCGGACCCCCGGAAACCCGGGGTCCTCCAGGCACAGCGCTCCCCGCTCCGTTCTGGATATAGGTGCGGGTCCCAGCGGTGGGACCCGCACCTATAAGACAAAGGGGGCATATCCTAGCGATATGCCCCCATTGTCTAAAATGAGAATACCCCTTTAACTATATGGTAATTTGGCATAGGGGAGCTGACACAGAGGTCAACATGAAGGTCTCACCACTGGCATCCTGCTTGTGTTTGTGAGCACGCTCCTCAGGGGACACAGAAGTGAGTGTAGAGATTCGAGTCAGAATCAGATTTAGGAGAGCTGAAGAGCTGTTAGACAATACAAGTCTTGCATGTGGCAAGCAGAGGTGAGTAACAAAGTAAAGAGGTGTACCACTTCAGCATCCAGTTACGGAAAATGAAGCAGCTGAGCATTGCAGTAGAGTGGACGATAGGGGTAGCTAGAGACTTCATAGCCCTCGCACTATAGAGTGGCCAGCAGCCATAACTCATTCTTAGTGAGAGAAAGGTGCCTCTTAAGGACGCTGTCAGACTAAGACTGTGCCCTCATTGAGAGACTTTTGGAACCATAAGTTTGTTGCTCCACATGTGCCTGTAGCCAGTATGCCTGCTGTCTATTATCAAACTGCTGTAATCATCAAGCTTGTTGACCCATGTGAGCCAGTAAAAGCCATTGTTACAAAGTGTCTGCCTTTTTGCTTCCATTATCCTTAAGCGGGGAGCCATGCATACCACTCATGGGCCAAAAGCATCCTAATGCCCTTACAGTCTGGTTTGGTCTAATGCCCTTACAGTCTGTATTATTTGTGCTTAAGCTATGAATCTCAATTTCTTGTACAGTAGAAGTGGAGGAGGAATATGCACTCCTTGTTATTGAGGTGCAGTGGTATACGGGTCTTGGTGCCCATCAATCACTTAGTAGAGAAAATCAGGCACTCTCTTAATATCTTTTTCTTAGGATTTCTTGAAATATATTCACAATGGATTTGTGATACAGCTCTTATCCACTTGTCATAAACAGTTTAGGGAAATGTGAGTCTGCGAGACTTTTCGGTCTGGTATGACCTTCATCAGTCTATCGCCAGTTTGTAGTGAGGAGTAGCGCGGTACAAGCCACGTGTGGATATACTGCAGAGCTATGTCATATGGTATGAAAGTATTTACACTGCAGTGTGTAATGGATGGCACAAAACGGCACATACATACTTAGAAACATTTAAAGTTCCAAAATAGAGACATTTAAATTCTGTACAGAGCACACCCTCAAAATGACCAGGAACATCCCCAAAACACCCACTTTTGGGCAGGGTTTCCATAAACCAGCAAAAATCCTGTCAAAATTGTGAGTCTGACTCCTGAATAAAGATTGCCATGAAAAATTAGATAAATGTAGGATGTATAAGCTATTATTGAAAGCAAAACAATGCAGTATTAAATTGAGCTCTAACGTAAAGTGGGAAAGGGATATTGGTGTAATGACAGATGAGTTATGGGGGAATATAGTAAGGAGTCTATTGATGGTGTCGTTAAGAGCCTCACCCAGGATCTCCCATTTTTTCTTTTACACAGGTTATACCATTTACCTGCACTCTAAAAAACATAGGGCCAAGAAACACAGACGAATGCCCTAGATGTAGAGAAGAGTATGCAGGGTTGGTGCATTTACTACGGCGATGCTCGAAACTATTTACTGGTCGGAAGTATTACTAAAGACCAATACGATCTATGGAGTACAGAGACCCAATAGTATGTGTATCTGGGTGGAAATAAACATTTGGATTTACAAAGTATTAAAGACAAGAAACATGTAAGATATTTTTTCCGGTCAGATTGAAAATAATAAAAAAAAAATGGAAAGCAACTGAACCACCATTATTGATGGAATGGAAGAAGGCAGTGGATAATATGGTAAAAATAGAAAAAATAATATATCAGAATAAGAGTAAGTTATAGATTTAATCAGATGTGGAAATCATGGCTCAACCAAATAGAAATGTAATTTGAATTTGTAGAGTTTTCTTTTTTCTCTCTCTTCTCTCTCTTATGGGTTCCTCTTTAAGCCTTCTCTTTATCCCAGGATGGATGGGTTGGGCGGGAGGGGTGGAATAAGACTGTAAATTATGTCTATTGTATTTGGTAATCTTCATTTGGTGTAGTTTATCTTTATATTTTATGAAATAATCATAAATAAACTTAATAACAAAGAGATAAATGTATTTACCATGTTTTATCTGCAATTGTAGCAATTAGTGCAAAAGTTTGAAACTGTAAAAAGTCTGCTAATCTATTTTACTTCAGGTTCAATATGCAATAAAACAGCAGGTGTTGTTTTCTAGTATCCAGATTACGTTTGCGATATTTTACACACACTATTGCTTGATTTACATTTTTATATAACCCACTCAGGAGACTTTTCTTTTAGAGGCATTTATTCCTGTCTAACGACAATGACTGGTATGGTAAACAACATTGTCTAAGTGCTTAATTTCCTTATGTTCTTGTGAGCACGTTTTCTGCTGCTTTGTTTGATCAAAGAGGGATGAGTTGTATTTCTCAAGTTTCATAGCAAAAGGCCATCATAATTCATAACTCTACACCTCCATAAAGATAAATGCTCTTTACAAAATTAGCTAATGAATAGATCACATGATTCATAAGCATATTTAATGTCTCTAATACATCAAATATATGAAATGCACCAGCAGGTTCTTGTTTAGAATCAGCAAGACACTAGTTTAAAGAAGCTGCTTATTGATCATACCATTAAAGGGGTTATCTGGCAGGAAAAAGTGATTTTCACTATAGAAATGTACAGTGCATTAGGCAAGTCTTCAGATCCTTTTTTCTTTTTTTTCACATGTTGTTATTTTGCGGCCTTGTTCTACACCCAATGCCCCATAATGAGAAAGTGAAAACAGAATGTTCAAAATCTTTTCTAATTTATTTAAAAGAAAAAACTAAAATCTCACATTGACATAAGTATTCTTGACCCTTTACTCAGTACTTAATTGAAGCACCTTTGGCAACGATTACAGCCTTCAGTCTTCTTGGGTATGATGCCAAAAGGTTTGCACAACTTGATGTGGGAATATTCTGACATTCTTCGCTGCAGATAATCTCAAGCCCTGCCAGGTTGGATGAGGAACATCAATGAACAGTAATTTTCAGGTCTCACCTGAGATGTTCGATTGGGTTCAAGTCAGGGCTATGGCTGGGCCACTCAAGGATATTCACAGTGTCATTGTCTTATTAGAAGGTGAATCTTTGGCCCAGTCTGAGGTCTAGAGCACTCAGGGTCATGTTTCTATTAGGGATATCTATGTACTTAAAGTTCCACTTAACCCTAAACAGTCTCCCTGTCCCAGCCACTAAAACACTTCTACGGGATGATGCTGCCACCACCATGCTTCACTGTAGGGATGGTATTGGGCAGTTCATGAGAAGTGCCTGGTTTTATCCAGACATGACTGAGAAGTTAGAATTGAGGCCAAAAAAGTTTTTCCCATCTGCACAAAGGATCTTTGGAACTTTTTGTACCCTTCTCCAGTAACAGTAACAGCCAGGAACTCAGAGGAGAAGACAGAAGCAGTTGATTAGCACTTCTGCTTTCCCCTTTTCTGGGTACATTGTACTCAATGAGTTGTGAATTGAGAAAGTGTCCAGGTATTTTGGGTTGCAGGTAGAGATGAGCAAATCATTTGTCGATTCGTTGATTCGTATTGAATCTTGGAAATTTTTAGCTGCAAAGCGAATCCGAATATTAAATGATTCGCTTCGGATTTGTACGCATTCTCTAAGTAGTTTGTCCTATAAATTATACTCTATTGCTACGTATAAGTTACTGTATACGCTGTTGCGTACAAATTCAATTAATTAGCGAACTTTTACTGTTAGTTTGTTTATCGTGCGCAAAAGCCCGGGAAGAAAGCAGTCACCTGACCTAGTGGGCAGGGCTTGCTCTGATTGGCTCAGGCTCGGTAAGCCAGTGATGCATCACTTCTGCTGCGACTGCTGAGACGGGCAGAAGCACTGTGTGTGAAGTTCTGAGACCTGTTTTGTGACAATTTGATGTAATAGCTCTGGGAATCCATATTACACATATCAGGGATACTGCAGGGCAATTGCAGGGCCAGTTCAGGGTTAGTATTTAATCAAGCAGGGAGAGAGAGACAGAGAGAGATAGGGTGAGACAGAGAGAGACAGGGAGATACAGGGACAAAGACCAGCTGAAGGGCCACAGAGTGAATTGAAAAGTGTCTGGAATGGATAAGCAAAAGGGGTCCAGTTCCAGCCAGACTTTGAGCTCTAAAAAAAAGGAGAAGGTGGCACAGGGCAGCAGTGGCAAAGGACCTGTAGCCGGAGCATCTACTAGTAGTATTCGCAATACTTGGCCGTTGTTCCACCAGGCTAACCCACCGAGGCGCAAAATTGTAGTAGATGGGGTAGTGGAGTGGATGGCATGCTCATCTTAGTCTCAGCCGGATGATCTGCTGTCATCTGCTGATACAGTATCCATATGTAGCCAGGGGTCAGACTCGTCCTGCTCCACCATTCCGCAAAAGCCCGGGAAGAAAGCAGTCACCTGACCTAGTGGGCAGGGCTTGCTCTGATTGGCTCAGGCTCGGTAAGCCAGTGATGCATCACTTCTGCTGCGACTGCTGAGACGGGCAGAAGCACTGTGTGTGAAGTTCTGAGACCTGTTTTGTGACAATTTGATGTAATAGCTCTGGAAATCCATATTACACATATCAGGGATACTGCAGGGCAATTGCAGGGCCAGTTCAGGGTTAGTATTTAATCAAGCAGGGAGAGAGAGACAGAGAGAGATAGGGTGAGACAGAGAGAGACAGGGAGATACAGGGACAAAGACCAGCTGAAGGGCCACAGAGTGAATTGAAAAGTGTCTGGAATGGATAAGCAAAAGGGGTCCAGTTCCAGCCAGACTTTGAGCTCTAAAAAAAAGGAGAAGGTGGCACAGGGCAGCAGTGGCAAAGGACCTGTAGCCGGAGCATCTACTAGTAGTATTCGCAATACTTGGCCGTTGTTCCACCAGGCTAACCCACCGAGGCGCAAAATTGTAGTAGATGGGGTAGTGGAGTGGATGGCATGCTCATCTTAGTCTCAGCCGGATGATCTGCTGTCATCTGCTGATACAGTATCCATATGTAGCCAGGGGTCAGACTCGTCCTGCTCCACCATTCCACTCAAGCAAACCCAGTCATTTTCTGCCACCTCTCGGGCTTCCGTGTTCCCTCCTAGTGGTGTCCCTTCTGCAATTTCTAAAAAAAAAGCCACTGAAGCCCACCTTATAATCCGGCGGTTATAGAGGACAGCCTCCCTGAGGCCAACAGTGGCCAGAACTGTCCCACTATGCACTAGGGCTTCTTTCCTGCCCAGCCTCAAGTGTCATGTCAGAGAGGGTTTTTAGTGCCGCTGGGGGGGTGGTGACACCCAAAAGGACAAATCTGTCACCGGGCAGTGTTCAAAAAAATACCTTTATAAAAATGAATAAAGGCTGGATTACATCCAAATTTCATACTCCTCTTGCTGATGCTGGTGGTGATTAGATCAGGCCTGCAGAGTGTCTTCCCACTGTTGCTGTCAGCCGGGCCATAATTTTACAGCCAAATGTCTTGTGTCATGTCATGGGCTATGCGAACCCAAAGTCTCCAAAACCCTATTTCAAAACCAAACACTGTTGTCTACCTCTGCCTCCGTTTTCTAGGCTTAGTAGGAGAGTAGCTG
Source organism: Rhinella marina (assembly GCA_900303285.1). Lineage (NCBI taxonomy): Eukaryota > Metazoa > Chordata > Amphibia > Anura > Bufonidae > Rhinella > Rhinella marina. The sequence continues at coordinate 28,669 of ONZH01029680.1, read as the reverse complement.
TTGTTAGTTAAAGTTACTAATAGTTCTATTTAGTATTGTTAAGTTTGTTTTGGAGCCTCAGCCTTTAGTCCCCCCCCCTCCCAAAAAAAAAAAAAAATATATATATATGTGTTATATATATTTAAAAAAATAAATACATTTTTTTACACTGCCTCTGCCTCCCATACAAGTTATATTAGAGGACATTGTTATACACCACGGCAGTCTGTTGTATTTATTTTACCTATCACTCTATGCTGATATACCCCGTCCCCTACTACTGGCCGGGGCAGCCATAAAAAGCTCATATATAATTTTCACTGCCTATGTTAAGGTAGAATGTACAGGCTTGTTGCCCAAACAAGCCAAGCCTTTTTTATTTTTCTGTCTGTCAATTGTAATCAGTGAACAGGAGTGTGTGTAATGTAGTAATACTTCGGCCGGCAGACACCGCTGTGTTCATTAATATGGGAAAATGGCCAAAAACTCTGTCTTCTTCACACTATGTCAGGATCAGGAAGGTGTTAAAGGTTTAACAAAATACTCAAAACACAGGTTTTTCAAGAATATTTTAGTAATAAATAAAAACTTCTTTTTAACAAATAAATAATATAATAAACAAAAGAAAGGAACAAAAAAATAAGATTACGCTGGCCTTTGCCGACGTCAGACCATCATGTCCTGCAGCTCTTACAGCTCCAGCTTCAGGCCACGAATGAGTCGGGAGGCAGCGTGGAGCCTGGACCCAAGGCGCCGTAATCCAGCCTCCACATCGAAGTCAGTGGGGATGTCTGTAGGGGTGGAAACAGTTATGTACTTAGTTTGTATGATCGAGTTACAGTGGTTGTCCCACAAAAAAAATCTAAACTTTAATGTACTGGAGCGTCTTATTCTGTGACATGTATTCTGTACTGACTAAGCCTTTTGTAGTACTTACTGGACACCCGTATGGCGTGGTCTTCCCATGGTCCAGGGGAAAACTGCTCCCTGTCGGTTGGAGCTACCAAAGATAAAACATACATTTAGCTCATATTTTGAAGGCAAAAGGTCCACATACATAACACTGGTAGCTGGGCTGGTGGTGTTGGAGGGGCAGGTGGGGTCCTCTCTCGTTGGGGTGGAGGACGGTGAGAGCAAAATAGTTACATGTTGTATTTTCGCTCTGGCTGCCTCTCAGCAGGGGTTAACGTGCTGTGGCCAGATCCGTGGCCCGCCCCCATTACAGTGAATTTGGGCCAGAGCGTGGTTCCGGCCCCACACGTGTACCTGCGGCAGCACGGATCCGGAGGGACCCTTCACCCGCCGGATCCAGGCTGCCGCTAGTGTAGAAGTAGCCTTACATTCAACTCTAATGAACAGTTGTAGCTACATGGGAATAGTTTGGGGCTGGAGGATCCCGTTCCTAACCACTAGTGCTCTTACTGCAGCTGCACTCCCACGTAGCTTGGATGAAAATAAATTAAATATGTTTTACACTTACTAGAGGCTGCAGGTACTTCAGGGGCCATCCTGCCTCGACGGTGGTGACGCTATCATTGACGGTGCTCTGCAACATAAAAACATACACAATTGTTAGATGATGACTCTTTTTACTACTAACACATACCACTAATAAGATATTATGGGTGTGAGAGGGGGGCCATATCAAATTTATTTCTTCTAAAAAGGTATTTATGGCAATAGATAACGTTATCGTCACAATAACTTTCTTTATATCGTTAACACGGTGTGGTAGGAATACTTTGGTATCGCCCACTGACAGTAGCTGCAGCATGGGCACGTCTTTGAGTCTGTGTGTAGGAGGAGGAAGCACTAACTATGAAGGGGCATATAAGGGTACTTTCTTTCGAACTAGTGCATTTGCCTGATACAAACGGGAGAATGGCCAGCACCATTAACAATAATGACTAGAATACCTTCACTTAAGTTGTTTGGGTCGAGAGTTAGAGGCGTTGCCTAACATGAAATAAAATTACTGCAGCGCACTACGCACGACCACATTGTCCTTCTATACTTTTTTCCTTATTAGCAGTGACTTCTGGTATATATACAATACAGTACACTAATTATTTTATATATCAAATTTTACTTATCAAATATTTTGTTACTCACCCTGCCATATCTCTGCGCGGATCTCATTAAGCCGCTCTGGGCATTTGAATTTCAGATCGGACCATTTCCGCTGGATCTGGCCCGGGGTCCGCACGGTTTGGAAACGATGGCGCAGGCCTTGGATAACCTGCTGGATCACCTCCTTCTTATGCTGGTTTGGATGGCGGTGTGTGCCATCGTAATCCTCTCTGTCCATCAGCCGGATCAGGAATTTCAGCTCTTCAGAGCTAAATGATGAGGATCACCTGGATGCCATTTTCGAATATTCGCTCTGCCTCTGAGGAGTGCACGCCGCGGCCTCTCGTCGTGCGTGCCTGTGTATTACGTAATCGCGTGGACAATAGTACGCTGAGGATTCGTACGCTATTTGTACGCTCATGCGTACGTCTTCTAAGAGGTTGCGTACAATTTTTAAATGAATGTTCGTTATTAGTGCGCGAATGTTCGCTAATAGCACATGATAACGTATATTTTGTACGCAAATACAACAAATCTATTCGTCGAATATACCAATCTTAGGAAAAGTTCGGCGAATGTTCGACGAATAATTTTTTTAATGATTTGCTCATCTCTAGTTGCAGGGTATTAGAAAAGACTGATCAGCACTGTATCTGTATAATGTCTCCACAGGAAAGGCTGTTTTCCCCTGAAACTGGCACTAATTTGGTTCTCCCAGTTACAGTAAAAAAAAAAAAAAGAAAAATACAAAAAAAAAGTGTCAGTGTCCTCCAGAGGTCTTTTAACCCCTTCACGACCGCCATACGGCTATATACGTCCTATCTGCACATGCCCCGTGCAGATAGCACGTATATAGACGTGCAGGCGGCCCTTTAATCCCAGCGCTGATCAGCGCTGGGATTAAAGCTCCTGCTCCTGCAATCTAGCAGGAGCAGGTCGGGTCCCGGCTCACAGACAGAGCGGGGACCCTGAGGAGAAGACAGGAGCGGTTTATTACCGCTTCTGTCTTCTCCTAAGCCGGAGGAGAGCCTTACCTGCTCAGCCGGCGCAGGAGGAATGAAGCGGCAGCGCCGCTTCCTGTGTTAGACCCGGCGGTCACATGACCGCTGGGTGTCTCGGGGCAGGGGCAGTGCTGCAGGGTCTAAGGAGACCCTGATCAGCTCTGCCTGTGTGTAATGAGCCCCCAGGGGGCTGTTTTCCCCTGTAACTGGGGCTCCTGTGGATGCCCCAGTTACAGTGGAAACAGTGGGAAAAAAAAGTGTAAAAAAAAAGAAAAAAAAAAAAGTCAGTCCTCCAGAGGTCTTTTAATGACCTCCTGGGGGACATATTAGTTGTCAAAAATAAATTAATATATAAGTAAAAAAATAAATAAAAAACAAACAAAAAAAAGTGTAAAAAAAAAATTAAACACGCAGTCGCCAATGTAAACAGTCACCATAGTCGCCCCGTCAAATAAAATCTATATATGCTATATATCAAAATGATCGTCATCAAATAGGGAACCCATTGCAATAATTAATTTGTGCGGCAGGTTTAATATTTTAAAAAAAAAATCTATAATTAAAAAAAAATCCTTTTTTTTAATAAGAATTAGCGTTTTTTGTCTAAATTAAACCTAAAAAAATATAAAATATCTTTAAAAAAAACATTCTAATAATAAGTCCTAAGTGTCAAGTAAAAAAAATAGCAAAAATTATTTTCGTATTCAAACGAAAAAAAAATTAGGGTCACTAAGCCACCATGTGCCCAAATCACAAAAAGTTGCCTGGACATTCAGGCCTTTTATAGGTCCGGTCATGAAAGGGTTAATGACTTCTTGGGGACATAGTACATGCCAAAACTAAATTTAAAAATATAATAAATCACAAATAAAACGGAAAAAAAAATCAGCAGTCACCATTATCACCCCATTCACATAAATTATACATATAATACATCAGAACAACTAACTCAAAATAGGGAGCCCATTTTAAAAATTTATTTTGGTGTCGGGTTGTACATTGCAAAAATACATTAATAAAAAGCCCAATGTGTCACGGTAAAAAAATTGCAACCTTATAATAAACCAAATAAAAAAGTTACAGCCGTTAAACCACCACATGCGCTAAATCACAAAAATGTGTCTGGTCATTAAGGCCCTTTCAGGACTGGTTATTAAAGAGTTCATGAATGTTTAGTACTATCTTTCGGCGTGTAGTGGATTTGAGTCTCGTTGGCTATGTTTGGGGTCTGATTTATGTCCTATTTGTAACCTAGCAGTTGTGCCATACAATGGTGTATACATGACAGCACTGCTACTTGACCTCTGTATGGTTCTGATAATCAGTCACTGTATGGTAGTATTGTTTATTGTTATTATCTCATGATATAATTAGCACATTATACTGCTATATTTTCTATTCACATAAGTGATGGGGGAGGGGTTAGTATATTACTGTTAATAATATTATTTGCCATCAAGTTTATTTAGACTCTTGGCACCTGTATGAATACTAAATATTTTTTCCAATGACCTAGATGCTATCATAATATGTTCTCTATGAACGTTGATGGGTTTTCATTAAGTCACTTGAAGTCTTTGCCTCCCTCAATATTCACAAAAGTGTTCTCCAACACCGCAGGCCAAAACATCAATGCCTTTCCTGTTCAATATCCATAGGGTGCCACAGAAAATACCATAGCCTAGACAATCATGTTCCTTGTGTTCACTGATACCTTTGGAGATCTTTTCTAGGACTTTCATTCCTGCTCTGAATTGGAAGCCTTTAACATATTTTTGACTGTTTGATCCTTTGGTGTCTGCAATTGATCCGTCGGACAAAAGCTTCTACTATTTTAATGCTATACCAATTATTGTACTGCATCAATCCTAAACTTTAAGGGGTATTACAGTTTTAGCAAATAAAGGTAATTTATTGTATTATGAAAGTTAAATAATTTTCCAACATTCTGAATCAGTTCCCCACAGTTTTCATGATTTCTGCTTCCTGGCATTCAATGAGAACCTACACTGATTACTTCCCGTGGATATAAATCCTTGTCCTGGTTATGTTTCGAGGCTTATGAGAGTCCTAGTGGCCACAGTTATTAAATAACTGTTAGCCAAGAATGCATCGTCTTTATCAATGGGGAAAAGGTAATAAGACCGTCAGGTACCCCTGGCAGTGGCTTATTTACTGTGAGAACAAAGGATCTGGAAACGTTTTTCACATATATAAAATTAATGAGTGTGATCAAATCATGCCTTAAATGTATGTGAGCCTTTACATTACAGTCATCATATCTATGTTGTGCAATAATCCATGCACCTGTGTGTCTATCACATGTTCAGAAAAGGTTTTTACGCCCTGAAAATAGTTGATGATTTTCATTTAGTGACAGCATAAATCTAATAGAGATCTGGCAAAAATGTATGACTTTTTATTATAAATAGAAGAACCTTTATTTGCTGAAACTGTATTACCCCTTTAAGGTAACCATAAACCTTAAGTGGTGAAAAGACAAGTAGTGCAAAGTGTGAACATGAAACGATTTGTGCAATTTATGGATCAAAAAAGAATGTACATTTATGAATCAGGGTGCACCTGCTGGAACAAATAGCAGAAACTGAAAATAAAGAATCAATTTTTGAAAAGTGCAGCGATAAAAAAAGGCAAATTGCCTATTTGATTCCCCCCAACCCCCGTTATACCATTTGCCATAAAGGATAAATATGTTTATATTTTAATACTACTTGTTTATTTTCATTTTTAATATGGGACAATGGAGTGAATTTTTATATTTCATTCATATTTTTCAAAAGCTCTTTTTTAAAAACTTTTTTTTATTAAGTTTCCCTGGGGGACATGAACATGATATCATCTGATCGCTCATCCGATAGACTGCAATGAGTTACTACTGCAATCTATGGGAGATTCATTATGGTCCTATGGAGCCCTGCCACATCACTGTGGCAGGCCTCAGAGCACTCAGAAGGCCCGAGGGTGCCACAGCAACTGAATGGTTCCCTCGACCACAGCATATAATATTTTAAATATTTAAATGCCCATGATCGGCATTATCGCCAATCAATAACATTGCCTCCAGTTGTCTGTTGTGTAAAAAAGCAGACTCCCGGGGCTATGGCGTCCATTCCCCTTCTGAGCAGGCACCATGTTTAAAGACCAGACTTCCACTGTACGTATATGGTGGAGGTCCAGAAGGGGTTATTATGTGTTAACAGGAACTTAGTAATGTAAGGTCTGCTTTGTAGCTAATATGAATGTGTAATCAGAAAATTACCTATTGTTTTTATGTTAGACACATAGATTTTTACAAATTCAGACCAATTCAGATAAAGAAGATAAGCTGTAGTATCACCTACTGTGAATGGCGGATCCTGTGTTATCTATATAAGGCCTCTTTCACACGAGCGTGTCCGGATTTGGTCCGGATGCGTTCAGGAAAATCCGCACGCATCCGCACCAATCCGCACGCAATCGCAGTCAGTTTTGACTGCGATTGCGTACGTTCGTTCAGTTTTTTCCGCGCGGGTGCGAAGCGTTTCAATGCGTTTTTCACGCGCGTGAAAAAAAACTGAATGTTTACAAACAACATCTCTTAGCAACCATCAGTGAATCACGCATTGCATCCGCACTTGTGTGCGGATGCAATGCGTTATTCACGCAGCCCCATTCACTTCAATGGGGCCAGGGCTGCGTGAAAAACGCAGAATATAGAACATGCTGCGATTTTCACGCAACGGCGAACTGCTGCGTGAAAAACATCGCTCATGTGAAAAGCCCCATTGAAATGAATGGGTCAGGATTCAGTGCGGGTGCAATGCGTTCGCATCACGCATTGCACCCGCGCGGAAACATCGCCCGTGTGAAAGGGGCCTAAGAGGTGTTACTTGTTATTGTAATACTGCCTGTGAAGATAATGATATGGCTACTGAAAATTAACTTGCATTATTAGGCCTAGTGGTCAGTGCAAAAACTGCACAATTTTATGTAAAAAAATATAGTAACATGGAAATTAAAAAAAAAAAACTACACAAATCTCTCAACCAAATACGTTTAACATAAAAAAACCGTGATTTTAAACAATAGGTCATTTTTGATGATACATTTCTTTTAATCTGTTCAGCGACATTTTATCTCACTCTCCTCAGACATTAAGTACTAAAGCTTTGATCTTCACACAAACAGTTGTCACAGTTCACTCAGCCCTCCCCTTGGTCGAGTCAACAGTCACATTTGCATTTGTACACATAGGATGTGCAGTCTGCGACACCTGACATGGCTCTGAGGAGAGGTGGGCTCAATGAACTATGATGAGAGCTGAGATGATAGTCTGTGTAAAGATACAGGGTGCTGAGACAACCCATCCCCTTTCTCCTCCCTCCCAGAAGTTCTGATTAGTGGCAGCAGCTAGTGAATGAGATGCTCTGCTCTGTTCTACAGAACATAAATGTTGCTTGAACTCCAAAGCAGCATTATATGCTGCCGTAGCTGAGAACTCAGGAATGATGTCCTTATGCACGGCAACTCTGCAGCTGTGTCCTCCCAACTGAGTAGAGAAGGTCTAAAAGCTGTGCAGCCACGCACCCATGCAGCTTAACAGGAACACTGTATGGCTACATATCAAAATCAAAACATTCAGATTTCACTTGATGTGAAATTAAGTTTATTGGGTGACTTATCCTTGCTGAGGGATAATTCCTCTATCGTATATTTTTGCTAAAAGGATTATCGCGAAAGACTTGATGGCGAGTGAAGGTCCTTCTTTAAATGGATGGAAAAATTATTCCTCTTACATTATTGTGGTTGATTATAAGCAAAGGTCTTATAAGAAGCTCTGGAATATATGGTGGGATTATCATGAATTGTGGTAGTTATTTTTCCTCTTGTCTGTGGTTGGAGGTTGCTTGAGGAGAGCAAAAGGAATGTTGACCATTTTATGTGCTCAACTGGAATCTTTTTACTTTGCAAATTTGTATTTTCTGATGTGTATATAAGAAAATAGACAGCTATGCTACAAGATATAATAATATAATAATAAAGATACAGATGTGAGATAGAAAATACTGTATATTTAGAGTATTGGAAGGCTGTGGTCTGTGGTCATTTTGAGATGTAATTACATGTTTATATAATATGCTTATTGAAATACAATTTACTTGTATTTATTTAATTAGGGTATACTCTTAGAGCAAGAAACAAATACAGAAGAAATGTTATTATGTTCATAATAATTTCACTCCATTAACATTAGTAATATAGTCATATAAGCCATGCATCATCTGTTTCATACTTACTGAAGCCAGTTTTGCCCAGAATAAGGTGGTTTAGTGGTTTGAACTCACATTAGTCATTCTGACCTCATAGCTAGAAGTTGCTTAACATGGCAAAGCCAAAGATCAAATTAGAATACAGCATATTCTACTGTTCTCCTGACTGTGGAAAGAAAAGATAAAATAATGCCTACTCTGCATATAAAAGTTTTCAAATATGGCCTAGTTTAAAGATGTGTTTTTTTCCTTGAACTCAAAAACATGTGTAGATAAAATAATCAACTGAACTGTGACACTCTGTGCTGGAATCTTTCCGCTACAACCTGAAGCCAGCTTGAGAATTCGTAGCTATTACAACAACAAAAAACATACTAAGCATTACCCTAACACAAAGACAATGAGCACAAATAGTAATGTCACACAAGTAACATAACAACAATTATATTTACAACTGTTCCTGCTGCAGTTATATGTTCCCACTCATAGAACAAACTTTAACTGCTCTTAAAATATAGATGAATCTCTAGACAACAAATTAAGAGCCTTCGCACTTGCACCTCCTGCTGGTTCCCAAAGTAAGTGGTCTCAATGAAACAATTTATCTATGCAATACTCCGTGACACCAAGTTATAATACTAATTTGTTCTTCGTTGACCTTTGTAACTTGAAAATATTGTAACATCAGATTATAGGAAATAAGGTCACAGAAAAATAAGATCATAACTACTATAGAGGAACAAATTTGACTTTAGAAAAATCAGAATTTCTAGAGGGAGAGGTATGTATAGCACTTTTGATTTGGGTCGAATTGATTTGTACCCGAATAAAATTTATTAGCCGATTTGACGAACTGGATTTAACTAATCATAACCAATACAGCTAAAGCAAATCCTAAAATCAGAATGAGACCTCTGGGAACTAGTGAATGACTTCTTCAGGGTCTTGAACAGGGCACATGGTGACTATGAAATAGAGTTGCCTTGCCTAGTGTCTAAAGGATCAGAATCAGATGTAATCCTGGGAGGTAGCCGTACAGTACATGTGGTACAGGTAGAGAGCACTACAGTATATGTAGCCAGGTATAGAGCAAAACACAGCATTTAGTACAGGTACAAAACACTATAGGACATTTAATAAAGGGAGATAATGGTACAGTACGTATAGCACAGGTAGATAGTGGTACAGTACATTTAGTATAGGTACAAAGCATCACAGTATACATAATACAGGCAGAGAGCAGTACTGTACATGTAAAAATGGAACAGGACATGTAATACATGAAGATAGCAGTACAATACATGTAGTATCAGTAAAAAGCTGTTCAGTGTATATAGAAAAATAGTACAGTACACGTAGTACAGGTAGAAAGCATTATGCGACATTTAATGCAGGTAGATAGCAGCACAGTACATGTAGTAAAGATAAACAGTGGTATAATACTGGGTGAAGTTTGGTTGACACCTAGATATACATTATTTCATTAAAATAAAGTTTTATGGGTTCATTCTGTTCATAGCAATCAATTGCTGGAGAGACTCTGCTTTCTGCTGGAACTCAAGCTTAAAGCCATTAATAAAAATGACAGATACATCGACTTTCTTAAAAGAGACAACTGCATCTGCTTGTCGGACTATGGCCACGTCAAAGGATTAGTAATATCTACTATGTGACGTCTTTCTTGATTAAATGAAAATCACAAACATATTCTGTCAAGATAACACACTGAATTATCAGCAGACGGGATTGTGGTCTTACAAAAGTAACAATAATACTGGACAGAATATATGTTCCAGCTCTGAGAGAATACACACTTTTCATGAATACTAAACTGCTTAATGGTATGTCAAATGTGAATATGGGATCCTCCCTCTCAGCGGGTGGTAAAAGGCCCCCATTTTGGAGCGGTAGCGAGGGTCTAACATGGTGGAGAGCCAGTAGTCATCCCTCTGCCGAATGGTGATAATACGGCTGTCACTACGCAAGTAACTCAGCAAGAATCTGGCCATTTGTGCAGGGGACTCGTAGGGACTCCTTGCCTCCATCTCCACTGCATGCTGCCATGATCTGTCGGGGTCATATGCCTGGTCTTCCCCATCGCCCTCTAGCTCCTCCTGCTCCTATCACATGTGCAGAAAAGCCACCCATTCATGTATCCATTGCTTGTGCATGATTGTCCTCCTCCTCCTCTAGTTCAGCCCCCACAAGGCTCAGGTGCCAAATCTCCCGTCTCCTGGCCAGCCAGATTTATTAGCATCTGCTCAAGGACGTTCATCCCATAGTCCTGGTGACTGACAAATAAAGTGGCCTTCTCAAAGGGTCTGAGCGAATGGTAGTTACACAGGAGAATGCTCCTGTCTACCTGCATTATCAAGAAATCGCTTGCGAACTTCCTCTGCTCATATAGTCGGTCCAACAAGTGGAGGGTGGAGTTCCAACGAGTGGAAACATCACATATCAGGCGATGTTGGGGAATGATATTCTGCCTTTTCAGCTTAAGGAGGGCATGATTTGCAGTGTAAGAGTGGCTGAAGTGCATGCACAGTTTACTAGCCATTTTCAGGATGTCTTGCAGTTGGATGGAAGGCTTCGAGAAACGTTTTACAACCAGATTAAAGACATGCACCATGCAGCGTGCATGGATCTGCCCTCCTTGACGCAGCGCCGCCACGATGTACTTCCTGTTGTTGGTAACCATGGTTCCGATTTTAACTTGGTGAGAAGAGAGCCAGAATTTTATTTCCTCTTGAAGGATGCAGAACAGTTCCTCCCCGGTGTGACTCCATTCGCCCAGGCAAACCAGGTGCAGAACAGAGTGACACTGCTGTGCTCTGCACAGGTGGTATGCTAAAGTAACACTCTGAATATTGCCTGCAGTGGAGGCTGAGGACAAGGGGCAGGATGAGGAGGCAGAGGAGGACATTGACACAGGATTCACAGTGTGAGAACGTGGAGGCGGCAGTGCCATCACCTGGCCAAGTTGCTGGTGTGGCTGGGCAGGAACCACATTTACCTAGTGGGGCATAAAAAACATATATTGTCCTAGACCGTAGTTACAGCTCTACAAGTCGGCGATGTTGTGAACTTTAGCAGACACCGATGACTTCATGAAAAATTCCCACACTGCTGAATAGGGCATTTCGCCCCCACCATTCCGCATTGCCTGCCTGTTACTGCTGCCTCAGTGAAGCCATGCACCGCTAGTTCTTTCCAGAAAGGTAGGCTCCTGCGTAGAAGCCGGTCTAACCTGGCACATTTGGCTCCAGACCTCACACATGCAAGCTGCCACCCTCTTCTCCTGATGATGATGAAGCCTCTTCTTTATCTGGCTCACACGTGCGATCGGCTACATCATCATCCGCTACTGTCTACATTTGACTGATGTCACCCACACCAGTCTCAGAGCTACGTGCCTGACTGCTTGCAACATCAGCTCCCACATCACTCTCATCGTCGCTAATTACTCGCTTACTGGAGGAAGCAGCAGATCTCTCCTCTATATCTTAGCTGGACAGTAGCTGCTGACTGTCCTCTAGAAGCTTGTCCCTGCTGAAAAGGAAGCTGCAGGACAGGTCAACAGAGTCAACCATTCAAGGACAGCTGGGTTGCTGGATAAAACGTGACCACTGAATGACACTGGCATCTCTAGCCTGTCGCTGCGACTGCTGCTACCACCCTCTCTTCTTCTACTGCTACGTCTTCCAGCTCCAAAAACATTTTGGCCACTGCCTGTTCCCTTAGAAGGGCCTGTCACCTGTCTGTCAGACATACTGTAATGTAACAGTAACTGTAAGGCTACAATTTCAACCCTCAAAGAAGGATGAATGGATGTACTTATATATGAGAACGTGAGCGCCCTAAAATGTGTAGTATCAGGCCGCAATTTCACACTAATTCCACAATTAGGGATTAACGGATATATTTATGTATAATAGAACTTGAGCACCCTAAAATGTGTCGTATGAAGCCGAAATTTCACTGCAGAATCGATGATGAGTGGATGTACTAATATATAAAAAAAACTTGTAGTATCAGGCCGAAATTTCACACAAATTCCACAATTAGGGATTGACGGATATATTTATGTATAATAAAATTTGAGTATCTTAAAATCTGTAGTATCAAGCTGCAATTTCACCCCAATTAGAGAATCAAAGGATTAACAGATTGAATCATATTTAAAAGAACGCAAAGACCCTAAAATCTGTAGTATCAAGCCACAATTTGACCCCAATTAGACAATCAAGGATTAACACATTGAATTATATATAAAAGAATGTGAACCCCCCCCCCCAAATTCTGTAGTATCAAACAGCAGTTTCACCCCAATAACAGAATCAAGGATTACTGGAATTACTGATGTATCAAAGAATGCGAACAGCCTAAAATCTGTAGTAGCAGAACACTTTTTAACCCCAATTTGTACAGCAAAGTGTAATAGAATAGCCCCTATTGCCAGGCTTTACACTGTTCAATTATACATAGATAATGCCTACCTATTATATCCCTACACTATGAATAATCTGTCCCTGAACTGCTCAAAATTATTTTTTGGTGAATAAAGTTTTCTAAACACTGTCCCTAGTGCCTATAACGTCTCTCACTGCACTAACTTCACTGTAAAATTGTGGAGACAGGTCAGGGTAAGACTTTTTATAGGGCTGTGACATCACAGGGGCTAGCGACAGGCTATCTGCATGGCATCATGGGTGATCCCTCATTCCCAGGCTTCTTACTTCCTCTTTCCAACATGTGCAGCAGCCATTTTAGAAAAAATATGATTCGTTATCACAAAACACAAGGAAATTTGACTTTGGGACGAATAAGATTTTTCCTGAAATTTGGATTGAATTCCCCTTGTTAACTTCAATTCGCTCATCTCTACTCCTGACAATGGTAGGAGTGCTGAGGTGGAGGTATTAACTTATTACCTTATGATAAGCAATACTAAAACCTCTACAATGCAGGGCAATATAAGATAAAAAGGCAAGTCTACCTCGCAGAACAAATTGTCTCCAACTCTGACTCCAAAAATCTGATTAATACTGCAGCCTGAGATGAAGAATGGCATTGTGTGACTGCTATCAGCTTGATTTCCCCCTATTAATGTTTCAATCCACCTTTGATCTGAGTAATAATATCTATTGCTGAAGTTACACAGCCAAAATTCCAAGCTGTTTGCAGGGAATGAAGGTTCCTTACTGATAATAGGCCTGTGTAAATGTGTTGCAGATTTCCTGATGAATGAACACTTGTTCATTGGGTGAAATCTTCATTCATGCAGCACATTCAATCATCATTTCTGGGCAGTAGATTGTGCTGTGTAAACAGAGCAGTGTGGCATTTTATACAGCTGATAGGTGGTTGTCTCGGGAGTTGGATCCATGCCGATCTCATATTGATGACCTATCTTGAGGACATTCCATCAATATGAAAATCCCAGAAAACTGCTTTAAGTATTTCAATCACACTATTTTTGACCGTATTAAGCACATTTTTGGGTAAAAAGTAGGTGAGAAGTTTAAAGGGGTTCCTCACCTGATTGAATGAAGAAAATTATTCAGAAAAGTTCAGGAAATCACCCCACAGCCAATCACTGACTGAGGCTGGTCTCCAGTACAAGCAGTGATTGGCTGATCATTTCCTGTATGTCGAGAAGGACCAGGAGGTAGAGACTGTAAGGGGGATCAGTACATTGAGTATCACTTATTTTATTATTTTACACCACTCTGTGACTATTCAAAAACAGTTCAATATGCCAGACAACCAAATTTACTTTCAGTTAAACACAATATACCATATAATCCAATAAAAAAATATATTTTCAGAAGGCTATCAAGCTTCTTTGCAGAATACATTACTATATCTGTGTATAAAATGTAAAATACTTTTTCAAGATGTATAAACTAACAAATATCATTTTTCTATAAAATTATCGGTGTTCTAGACATTTTTAAGGAATGAACTTTCCTATCTATGTTATAACAGAGTCAGTTTTATGTCTCAGACGAGGAATTTCACAGAGATGATATTAAATGTTCTCTCTCCCCTGATTTCCATTATTCTCCTTTCCAATGTAGTGTTCTCATTATCATTACAGCGGACCGTCATCTATTTTTATAGTAGCCTGTTGTTTATAAATTAAATAATCCTATTATTTTCATTGTAAAATCCTGGTGTGAGTCTGGAGAATATTTTTTTTCTCACTGAAGCAGAACGTCAATAAATCCTCTTTTCTAAGAGGAGAGTTGCCCAATGTATTTCACAGCTTGCCTAAATGTTTCCAAAGTTCTGAGCCAAGGTAATAAAATGAAAGCGGCCAGCTATTGAGGACCAGCATTGTTTCAATGCTTACAAATAGAAAACTGTCACAGGTAACAATGTTCGCTCTGTGCTATGACATAGTAATAACACATTAAAATTACACAAATTGGCACAAAGATGAAAACAACTCTATAGCTACTGAACAATGGAGCCTGTGAAATATCTAAATCAAAATACTCAAGGTTTAGAGCAAAAAAGAGGTCAAAGCAAAATGCTTACCTTACACAAAAATCATTAAATGACAAAAGCAGCAGAAATACTGTTAGGATATAAAAGGAACACATTATTGAATGCTTAATAAAGATAGATGTGTTCAAATTATTCAGGCTGTATATAACTCCCCCGAGAGCGCTGAAGTAATTGACTGAATTCATTTCTAAACCAATAAAGAAGTAATCTCTTGAACAAGACAGATATCAAAAGATTAAAGAAGGCCAAATATTGTGCCTGCTGTAAATTAAAAAGAAAGGTACTTTTACCAATTAAACACTACTACTATTATAATTCCTGTCATGTTTTAGAAAGAGTTAGGCGCCAAGGTAACGCTATGTATAAAAATCTTTTCCTGTGAGTAATTTAATTAAAGAAACAACAGACTAAAATGTGCGCATACTTAACCCCTACTACCTGTTCAACAAAGATATCCTTTGCTATCATCAGCAAGTTTGAATGGGACCCTTTGCTTCCTTTTTTATTGAATTGCCTCTATTATATGATAAAACACATTTTTGTAATCAGTTTTAATTAAAAATTCTCAACCATCTGTCTTTTACATCATACATATATACAGCATATACACATACAACACAGGCTGCTCAGTGAAATCCGTAACTCTGTAGCCTTTCTCTTTGCTCTCCTGAACGATAATGATATGTATTAAAATATTTTCCTGTGGGTAATTACTTAAAGAGGACCTGTAATCTCTCCTGACATTTCTGTTTTACCAACTTGAAGCTATGAAGGAATTAGTAGCAGTTTGTAGTGAAGGTCAGGTGGGTGTTACCAGTCAGGGGGTGTTTAAAAAAAAGACAACAAAGGATAAGGATACACAGAAATGCAAGCAAACCTCCTAAATAAACAATCAATTTTAAACAAATCACATGATTAAATATAAATAAAATCAGGTGTGCACTGAAACAATACTTATGCCACACAGGAGTCTCCACCTATGATAAGGAAAAAGATCACCAGGCCAACATGACTGAAAAGGTACAAAATTCAAAAATCCACATATCCACCTCTAAAGTCACAAATGTATAGTTACTGTACCAGATAAAATCAGAAAGCATAAGACATGTATGTATACAATGCATTTGGAAAGTCTTCAGATCCTTTCACTTTTTCACATTTTGTTATGTTGTAGCCTTGTGCAAAAATAAAAATAAAAACCGTAACCAGGTCTTAGAATGGCCAAGTCAAAGTCCAGACTTGAATCCAATTGAGAATATGTGGAAAGAGCTGAAAACTTCTGTTCACAAACGCTCTCTATCCAACCTCAAAGAGCTCGAGCTGTTTTGCAAAGGAAGAATGGGCAAGAATTTCAGTCTCTAGATGTGCAAAACTGATAGAGACATACCCCAAACGACTTGCAGCTGTAATCGCAGCAAAAGGTGGCGCAACAAAGTATTAGTGCAAGGGGGCCGAATAATTTTGCACGCCCCACTTTTCAGTTTTATTATTACAAAAAAGTTTAAATGATCCAATAAATTTGTTCCACTTCACAATTGTGACCCACTTGTTGTTGATTCTTCACCAAAAATTTAAAATGTTATATCTTTTTGTTTGAAGCCTGAAATGTGACAAAAGGTTGAAAAGTTCCAGGGGGCCGAATACTTTCGCAAGACACTGTAATTAGTGTCAGTGCATCAGGACTTACCACAGGTATTCATTCTGTGGGATATTCTCAAATCATGACCGGTAGGTGGTCTATAGCACTCTGGATTGGGTTTTAATTCAGAATATCTCTATACTTTGTCCATTCCGCACTGACTAGACTTCCTGTCCTAGCACTGAAAAATACCCCCACAGTATGCTGTTGCCACTACCATACTTCACTGTAGGGATGGTACTGGACAGGTGATGAGCAGTGCCTGGTTTCCTTCAGATATGATGCTTAGAACTGAGGACAAAAAGTTCAAACCAGAGAATATTGTTTCTCACAGTCTCAGAGTCCTTTTTGTTTTTTTGCAAACTACAGCCAGGCTTTAATGTATATTTTACTGAGGAGAGGCTTCTTTCTGGCCACTCTGCCATAAAGCCCACATTGGTGGAGTGCTACAGAGATGGTTGACCTTTTGGAAGTTTCTCCCATCTGGACACAGAATCTTTGGAGCTGGGCCAGAGTGACCATTGGTTCTTGGTAATTTCTCTCAGGAAAGACCTTCTCCCCTCATTGATTAGTTTGGTGGGGATGTCAGCTCTAGGAAGAATCCTGGTTGTTCCAAAATTCTTCCATTTAAGAATTATAAAGACCACTGTGCTCTTGGGAACTTTCAGTGCAGCAAAACATTTTTTGTTCCCTTCCCCAGATTTGTGTCTCCACACAATCCTGTCTCTGAGCTCTACAGGCAGGTTTTTCCTCTTCATGGCTTGGTTTTTGCTCTGATATAAATTTTCAGCTATGAGACTTTATATAGACGGGGGTGTCTTTTCCAAATCATGTCCAATCAACTGAATTTACCACAGGTAACGGTGTGGAAAAGGTTTAGAAGCCCCCAGAACTAAATTTCAAGTGTCATAGCAAAAGGTCTGAATACTTATGTCTATGCAAATTTTCATATTTCCTTTTTAATACATTTGCAAAAATGTCCAAAATTCTGTTTTCACTTTCGCTTTATGTGGTGTTGAATGCAGATTGATGGGCGGGAAAGCAAGATTTTCATTTCTATTTTAGTACAAGTACGTAATATAACAAAATGTATAAAAAGTGAAAGGGTCTGAAGACTTCCCAAATGTGCTAAATATGCAGTGCAAACTACTAATAAAGTGCTAAGTGCAATAAAATATATAAATACAATCACAATGGAAATTGATGTAAGAAGGTAGCAGACGCTATTGTAAATCACGGAGATGTGAGAAAATACCTCCATGCCTTGCTGCCTCTCTTCTCTCTTCTTGTCCATGGCTGCTGTCACATAGACATACAGAAGCAGAGCAGGAAGAGAGACGGGAAGTGCGCCCTGCGCGCACGTCTCCTCATACAGCTGATTGGCGGAGGTGCCAGGTGTTAGACCCCCCGATCTGATATTGATGACTTATTTTGAAGAAAGGTCATCAATATTGAAAACCCGGACAACCCCTTTAACACACAGTTTCCTCACGGCAACTATGCAACAGAAAATATACTAAATATACAGATGAAAATAATAAATTAAGTTGCGCACAAAAAATGCATGGGAAAAGGCCTTGCTGTTGATGCAGTATGAAGTCAGCATCTGGAAGTAAGTAAAACAGAGTCTATATATGTAGCAAGGCGCACAGCATAAACAGACTTCAGCACTTCCAGTACTTGAGATGGAAGAATTGCTTTCTTTCCTTTTTTTAATAAAGTGGTTATCCGATCATGGTACTATAAAAGTCCCTTTACACGGACCGACTCAGTATGCAATTTTTGGGAACTAACCATTCGGTCCTGATAATTGCCTGCTCATCAGAGGAGGTGAGAGCTGCATTTACATGCAGTAACCATCTTCTCTGTATGATCCCTGTTTACCCAGCAATGAGGATTTTGGTGCCTGCCTCAAAATCATCACACTACTTGTTCATCAGGTGATCAGCGGCACCTTTACATGAGCCAAGTATGTAAAATGAGCATTTGTACGAATGAGCATTTGATTCCCAATAATCATTGCAATAATTGGCTTACGTAAAGGACTCTTTATTCTAACAACTGAACACAACGGTGTCTGTAAAACTACCTCTGGCTTCTTTTACATAATAGGATTTTTCTAGTTACAGATAGCGGAAAAAATAAATACTAGAGTGGGCAGTCTATGACATAACTCTTTTCAGGTGCTGAGGGACCCTCAGTATGGTTTTGAGAGGTATGCAATGGCGTCTACAAACATTTAATTTAATTTTCAGTTTCTGCCCAGAGAAACACTTCAACTTCATTAAAAAAAATGTTAAAATACCATGGTTGACCAGACCTTCAACATATCAATGTCTTACACTGTCAGTGTAATTTTGCTGAAAACTTATTGCAATTTTAAGCAATGATCTCATCAACATATCTTCTAAAGTCAATATGGTTTTAATGAGCCATAAATCTGATGCAAGATACATACTTAATTAACAGGGGTTTAGCAGCTTTGATGCATTGATAAATAACCTTTAAGGTGACCAAGTGATGGTCACCGGCAAATAGGAATATGAAATTGTCCAAAGGCAAGCAGAGCTGCCCCCTTACTAAATTTTAGCTTTGTTAACTTTTACAAATCTAATTAATGTTTGTGGTCTGAGTGCACAATGGTCATTTTATGATCTCAGTTTTCATATAATTATAGCTTTAAAATCTGTTCAAGTGTCAGTATCATTACTTAATTGTAACATTAATTTCCAAATCTAAATGCATTAAATAAGCTATCATTTTAAATAGTCACAGCAGTAACAAGCATGATAGATATTATGGGTTGAACCTCTAATATTTTCACAGATGCCATAAGCTGTTTCATCAACCAAAGTATACCTGGGGATACAATGGCTTAAGCTATGAGGACTTATGTTGAAAACAAGGAACCAGGTAGACTATAGCAACCAATCAGATCAATATTTGAAGTCAGTTTTGCTTGAGTCTGTGTTGGCGTACTTTATCAAATGTCACATGTTGTTTGATAAAGTTGTCTTATCCTTAAACCTAACACTTTTGTCTATAAAAGCTACTCCATTTTTCCAACTCGACTTTTTGAGACTTTTTACAAAAAGTCACATACTGTAGTTAAATCTGAACTGAAATTCATTAACATAGTTAACCACTCTTACTTCCCACTCATATTTCAAAACTGAAGTGAGTGGTGTAAAAATGCAAAATGTTTGTGCAACTGAGCCCATAACCTCAAAAAAGTCCCCATTTTGTGACTTTTTGAAGCCAGAATTTTGAAGTGAAGGGTACCACCAAAGTTATGAAGCGGCCCTTCCCCACCCATGCCACACCCACAATTTTAGACATGGCTTGAGTGGGGAGATATCGCAGATTGCACCACCATCTGCACCTGAAATACGCCTAATGGGTGTATTTCAGTATAATAAATGACCCCCTAGATGTTCATTTCATATGCACTGTAAGAAAAAAAAAATCACAGCTGAGATATGACTGGTTGTTATGGACAAAACAAATCTTTTTGCTTGCACTCATTTTCATAAATGGGTTGAGATATGTAATCTTCCCTTGGAGTCAACAAGAAATCTAATACTCACTGTTGTATTAATATTTCCACTGACTACAGTGAGGAATGTTCCATCAGTTGAATCAAACAAGTCACATCACCCATGTCACTCATCTCTGAGACCGCGTGGATCGCTATAGAGAAGGGGTTTTCGTGGAGTGTCCATAGCATAGTGCCAATTCTGCCTCAATGCAAATGCATCATAGACTACAATGCATTCCAATGACATTTCACCATTGATATGTGTCGAGGTTGCTCACGAGATTTCTATTTCATTCGACCAATTGTTGGGGGTCAAAATTCACAGTAATGACAACTTCTAAGCTGTATGACATGCTTTTCAGGTATAATGGAATTTAACCACCTAACTGTTTTGCCCAAGTCCAGCTCAGGCAGTGGGAAAAGTAGATAACTGGAGGGGGAGGGCTGCTTTAGATGGGTATATCTCCTGAATGGTAGCAGCTAGAAACATGCAACGGGTCTTGTTTGAAAGCTGGCATTCCATAACAGCTAAAGTCCAAGCAACAGTGGAGAAATCACTGTTAGAAATCGGGTCGAGAATAATCACAGGTAAAACCTGATGTTACTTTCACTTTCAGCTGCATTCACAGCATTCCAATAGTGATATCTTTCCCTGTACTGAACATATTGTGGTCATTCTGGTATTGTCTGAAAGCTTGGAATGTCAGCTTTCAAACAGTTGCATGTTTCTAGCTACTACCATTCAGGACATAAGAGCATCTAAAGCAGCCCTCCCCCCTCCAGTTAGCTACTTTTCCCACTGCTGGAGTTGGACTCGGGCAAACAGTTAGGGGGTTAATCCTTAAAGGCTATGTATAACTCCAGGGGCAATTTTTTATATGATTGCATTTTACAACTTTTGGGCTGAAAATCATTATTAATTGTTTTTTATTAAAATATTGGGTTGTTCTGTCACAAAGGGTTAACAGTTTTTCGAGCTGTGTGAATTGTACTTTTTACTTTCATTTTGTGCCAATCATCTACTAAACTTTATCTCTAAATTACTAAAAGGACATAAACACTTATTTAAGCCATATTTTTATCAGTAAAATAAGAACTGTGCTATAATTTGTTAAATACGTTTGTAGGGTCAGAGACAGAAATAAGGACCAACTGACAAAATGATTTTTAGCTCAAAAGAAGTACAAAGCAATAATAAAAAATGACATCAAAAAGTACATAGCTTTTTAATGTAATTTAGAAGAATATATACAGTGCCTTGCGAAAGTATTCAGCCCCCTTTTCAACCTTTTGCCACATTTCAGGCTTCAAACAAAAAGATATAACATTTAAAATTTTTGGTGAAGAATCAACAACAAGTGGGTCACAATTGTATCACAATTGGAACGAAATTTATTGGATCATTTAAACTTTTTTTGTAATAATAAAACTGAAAAGTGGGGCGTGCAAAATTATTCACCCCCCTTGCATTAATACTTTGTTGCGCCACCAGGTCTGGACTTTTACTTGGCCATTCTAAGACCTGGATACGTTTATTTTTGAACCATTCCATTGTAGATTTTTGTTTATGTTTGGGATCATTGTCTTGTTGGAAGATAAATCTCCGTCCTAGTCTCAGGTCTTTTGCAGACACCAACAGGTTTTCATCCAGAATGATCCTGTATTTGGCTCCATCCATCTTCCCATCAATTTTAACCATCTTCCCTGTCCCTGCTGATTAAAAGCAGGCCCAAACCATGATGCTGCCACCACCATGTTTGACAGTGGGGATGGTGTGTTCAGGGTGATGAGCTGTGTTGCTTTTACGTCAAACATATCGTTTTGCATTGTTTCCAAAAAGTTCGATTTTGGTTTCATCTGACCAGAGCACCTTCTTCCACATGTTTGGTGTCTTCCAGGTGGCTTGTGGCAAACATGATTGCTTGCACAGTGCTCCTTGGGATGTTTAAAGCTTGGGAAATCTTTTGGCATCCAAATCCGCCTTTAAACTTCTCCATAACAGTATCACGGACCTGCCTGGTGTGTTCCTTGGTCTTCATTATGCTCTCTGTGCTTTAAACAGAACCCTGAGACTATCACAGAGCAGATGCATTTATATGGAGACTTGATTACACACAAGTGGATTCTATTTATCTTCATCAGTCATTTAGGACAACATTGGATCATTCAGAGATCCTCAATGAACTTCTGGAGTGAGTTTTCTGAACTGAAAGTAAATGGGCTGAATAACTTTGCACGCCCCACTTTTCAGTTTTATTATTACAAAAAAAGTTTAAATGATCCAATAAATTTCGTTCCACTTCACAATTGTGACCCACTTGTTGTTGATTCTTCACCAAAAATTTAAAATGTTATATCTTTTTGTTTGAAGCCTGAAATGTGGCAAAAGGTTGAAAAGTTCCAGGGGGCCGAATACTTTCACAAGGCACTGTATGTAAAATATTACTTTTACAATTAAAAGATGTGTTGAGATGAATAGATTAAATAATTAAAATAAATTATGATGGATGTACCTTATTAAGTTAGTTACATGGGATTTATATGGTGATGTCTCTTATTTATATTATGTTTACCCCATGAAGCATAAAATAATATTTCATATACTTTTGTTTTTTATTTAGTTTTTGACATTTAGAGCATGTGTTTATATGTATGAGAGTAATATATATGTAGTTTAACAGATGCTCCTCTATTACTGAAAATTAATTAAAATCCTCCCTGGGTCTATAGAAAAGCGCTCTCCATTCCTTATGGCTTCTGAAGTCATTTTATGCTTAAAAAAGGCAGTTTATTGAGAGCTCAACTGGGACTGTACCTTAATGACAGTACAGAGCAATGCAGCCTCACAGCACCTCACTGCAGGCTGTTTTGGGCAGACATATTTTTCTATACATACTGACTCTGATGGCCCATGCTGTAATTTTAATTCTGTCAAGTTCATACAGAATCCAGCAGATAAAAAGCATCCATATACAATGGTGGGCATATGGAGGTACAGTAGAGAGCTCATGCACCTCTATGGCAGCCCTATTATAGCGCAGCCTTGCTATAGACTAGGAATATGCGGCGATCCATGCTGTGGATTAGCAAAAAGAGGGATAGCAATGTTGGAGAGTAGGAATAAGAGGTATAGACATGTCGAGGACTATGAATAAGGGAGGAGCCATGCTGGGAACAAGGAATGAGAGGGGAGGCATGGTGGGGACCATTAATGAGATCAGGTGTTATGGAGGGGACCAGCAATGAGAGAGGGAACCATAATGAGGATCAGGAAAGAGAGTTAGAGGCATGTTGGAGACTAGAAATGAGAGTGGAGCAATGGTGAAAACCAGGAATGAGAGCGGCGCAATGGTGGGGAACAGAAATGAGGGGAAGAGTAATGTTGTGGACAAGGAATGAGAGGAGAGGCCATATTTAGGACCAGGAACAAGAACAAGGCCCATACTGGGATCCAAGAATAAGAGGAGAGCCATGCTGGGTAAAAGAAAGAGAGAGAGAGAGCCATACTAGGGACCATGGATTGGATAGGTGCCATGATGTGGTCCAAGCATGATGGTAAAGGAAAGGGTCATCATGGGGACTGAGAAAGATAGGGGCACCTATGATTATGTGTGTGGGCTGGGATAGATTTGTAGGCCTGGGCCTGGTTCTGTGTGTTCTGGGCCTGGTTCTGAAATGCTGATGTCATACATGTGTACTGTATGTGTTTGCTCATTCCTTTAGCTACTTCATTCTGTATACATTTTTCTTTGAGATGATCACCCCCATAAATGACAATTTTTCTGCGCAAATTTAGGTGGTGGACTCAAAGAAGTGTATGCTTTTGTTTGCAGACAAAAATTGCTAAATATAAAGAAAAATGTAATATTATTTGGATAATATTGCTTACCTCTGCTCCTACAACCATTTGATCCCTTGGGACAGTGAACATGCATTCATAAAGCCTATAATGCTGAAATAAACTAAAAAGCAAGAAGAAGAAAATTAAATCAATATGCAGATCGAGAATGATAGATTGAATTTAACAGATAAATTCAGCTATGCAACATTTTGTGCCAAAACTGCACCACAATTCTGGCATAAAATGCATCTCAAGCTAAGCCAACAATTAGTTAGCCAAAAGTGTCTAGTCATACATCACATTTATAATCTACCATGAGCCACTGTGATAAAACTGGTGCATCAATTATGTCTTCTAGTGTATGTGTGCTATGCTAGGTAGTCATCTAGTAGAAAATGTTATTATCAATCATTCCATTTGGGAAATACTCGGTGAGATTTACTGATCAAAATTTGCCAAAATTCTGGTTTAATATGCACCGAAAAAACGTGTTTTAGACACTTTTTTCTGCTTCATCCGACAAAGGGGCATGACTCAGCAGGAAAAAGAAATCACCTGCCAGAAAGGAGAAAGGCTTAAGATGGGACAATGTGCCAAAACGTTGCTACAAGATTCTGGTATAAAATTGGACTAATAACTGGTTTAAAATGAGAAAAGACTAAAGTGCAACCAGCATCAGCCACTGTGATACATCAGGCACAGTTTTACATAGTCTAGTCTAAGGGGGAATGTTTTCAACATAGGTGGTAAGTATCAATTTACTAGTTCCAAATTAATAATTGGGCATCGTATGTTTAGGGTGCACAGAAACATACCTGATTTTAAAGTAGCTGATAATATCTTTAGCTTCATCGACGTTAAAAACTGTTAATTTTCCATTATCCTTAAGCATACTATGCCCTATACCTGTCAAGGCTCTTGCTAGCTGTAATATGTTCTCTTCAAGTGACATCCTTTTATCTGAAACATAAGACAAGACAGCTAAGCACATCGGTGGTTATGCAGTACCCCAGAATAGGGTAATTGACATTTACTGTTATTTGGTTCTGTGTAATGTTATAATGTAGTGTATACTTTTATATGGATCAGTCAGAGTTAGGACGAGAGAGAGCTATATGTGCCCTCTCCTCAGAAGACTAGACCTAAGGGACCTTGCTCACGACCGTATGCCCTCTGAGATATATGGTCCGTGAGCGGGCCATATGTCCCGGAGCGACATTGATTGTGCGCACGGGAGCACACAGCATCATAGATTACAATGATGCTGTGCACGTTGGGCCACATGCGGGGCAGCACAATAGCCCGTGTGCGGCCCGACGTGCACAGCATCATTGTAATTTATGATGCTGTGTGCTCCCGTGCGCACGATCAATGCTGCTCTGGGACATATGGCCCGCTCATGGACTGTATGTCTCGGAGGGCATACGGCCGTGTGCAAGGGCCCTAAATCTCAGAGAATCACTATCTCTGAGATACTTCCATCAAGAAAGCCATCTGTATTCTACAGTACTCAAGAGAGAGAAAGAAAGAACTAGAAATTCCAGAATCTGCATGGCTGAGCATTAGAGTCAGTCATTAAGGTATTTGATGTTTGTTTGACATTGTTAATACCCCCTTCCACACTTTGACACGGCCATGGGTAGCCGTATCTTAATTCTGTAACCATCAGGGAATTACAAACAAGTTTGCAAGAACCTTATTGCCAGCCTTAAATTCTAAAACACATGTCTAAACACAAGACAAGAAATGGAGCCTATATAGTGCTATGAAAATATGACAATCTTTATTGAATACATAAATAAGATAATAAAACTGCTGTAATGAGGGAGGGGGTAGCAGTGCAAGAAAAAACACCATCCCTGGTCCACATATGGCCATTAATACATGTACATAAAATATTTGAAGTAACAAAATGTTGAGCTCACTGGCATAAAACCTGGTCATATAGGGGCGCCATGTGACTATCCATCCAAGGGCGGCGCTGATCAAGCAGCCATGTACTAACATATGGCACCCATATCTCTTCCAGGATATAAAAGTTACAGCTAGAGCTAGACCAAACATACAGGCATAACACCTACATATGCATAGATAACATAACCAGAAGGCTCACCAGAGATGATCAAGACCAGAGAGAAGACCAGGGATGGCGTTACCCCGATGCGCGTTTCGGCGTCTCCTTCGTCCGGGGGTAATGCCAGCACTGTGGGAGGACTTTAAAAAGCGCAGCATGGCCAATCAAAAATTCCCAAAAGATTGTTAAAAAAAAAAAAACCTAAAGCTGTTACCTCTAGTTGTTAACATGGAGTGACACGCTGTATCGAGCGCACCTCCCCCCGCATACTTCCTCCAGGAGTCACGTCACATCCCGAGTGCGGTCACGTGACATGTCACGTGTCCCGCCTCTGTGGCGTCATGATGCCTGGGCGGGGATATCGAGCTCACGGCGTCAGTCCAATGTGTACCAGTGTGAATGTTGATGCCATCTAGTGTCCAGACATCATATCTACCTCCTCACTGGCAATTAAATTATATAGGAATTACTAATCACATATAAGTATTAGTATTAATATCATACGCATCTTCTAACCGCATTATTTATAGACCTAGGCAACGATATAACAATCGAGTATGATATTAAATATCTATAAACATATGAATACATAGACATATAGATAATCTATAAAAGATATATGAATAAAAATAAAAATAATAGTGAAAATTGATGTGTACATTGAAAGAAAGATTAATATAAATATAAAATATTAATTATTGTGAGGGGAGTGAGTGGAATGGTATGAATGCAAAACATAAAAAAAAAAAACAAAAGAAAAAAGAAAAAAAGAAAAAATGATGAAAAAGAAATAAAAAAACGAAAAAATATATGTATGTAAAATGCAAGAATGTGAAAACAAAGTGAAGTGTAAAGGAGTGCAACTCAAAACGGAAATGTAGTTTCCGGAATGTGTATGACAAAACGTGGGAAAATATAAAAAATTATAAGAGAATACAAAATTCAGAATGTGTATGAAAATTCATGTATATGTGTAAAAAAGTTGTTGTGAGTGTTGAAGAACAATATAATATAATTGTGAAAAGTGAATAGGTGTAAAGTGACTATGATGAACTAGTTCAACAAATATAGACAAATATGTTGAAAAATATATTAGAACTAGAGATGAGCGAGCATGCTCGTCCGAGCTTGGTGCTCGTTCGAGTATTAGGGTACTCGTAAGTGCTCGCTGCTCGGACGAGTATCTCGCCATGCTCGAGGAAATGGCAACTTCCGCATCGTGCTTTTTTGGCGTCTAAAAACACAGCCAATCACAAGCCAGGAGACTCTGCAGTACACCCAGCATCACGTGGGGCCCTTACATGTCGATAGCAGGGGTTGGCTGGCCTGATCAGGTGACCCTGGAATATACTAGTGACTGGCCGCGGTGCTCGGCTCAGATGCCGTCTGGATGTCGTTAGGGATAGAGCTTCTGCGTTTCAGGGACAGTGTTAGGGCCTGCATTTAGTTCTCTGTTAGGCAGGGATCACCCACAAAGAACCCAACAGCCCTTCTAAGGGCTAGAAGACATTTTTTTTTGTCTCCTGGCTTGGCTGGCTGGCTGGCACTAGTAGTGCAGCTATCGCCATATATAACCCCCCCTTTTTTTTTATGTTATATCTCAGTGATACAAATCCATTGCACACAGCAGTGTGGAACCATTCTGTGTGTCACAGTTCAGTACACTCACTATTTTCTGTCCAGGTGACACTTTCTGTACGTCACAGAATAGAACCAAGTCATTTGCTACCTGTCAAGTATACAGCTTGATCCTAAAAATCTCTGTGCGACATTTGTCTGGGTCGCAGTCTAAATAGCCACCGTCAGTAGGGTGTCAGTCAGCTCTACCATAGTTTCTGCACGTCACGTTCCAAAAAAAACAAAAATCCAAAACAAAATATACAAAAAATTAGTTTTTTAATTGTTTTAGCTCAGTGATACAAATCCATTTCACACAGCTGTGTGTAACCTTTCTGTGTGTCACAGTCAAGCACACTCGCTCCAATCCATATATTCTGTCCAGGTGACACTTTCTGTACGTCACCGAATACAACCAAGTCATTTGCTACCTGTCACGTATATAGATTGATCCTAAAACTCTCTGTGCGACATTTGTCTGGGTCGCAGTCTAAATAGCCACCGTCAGTAGGGTGTCAGTCAGCTCTACCATAGTTTCTGCACGTCACGTTCCAAAAAAAACAAAAATCCAAAACAAAATATACAAAAAAATTTGTTTTTTAGTTGTTTTAGCTCAGTGATACAAATCCATTTCACACAGCTGCGTGTAACCTTTCTGTGTGTCACAGTTCAGCACACTCGCTCCAATCCGTATATTCTATCCAGGTGACACTTTCTGTACGTCACAGAATACAACCAAGTCATTTGCTACCTGTCACGTGTATAGATTGATCCTAAAAATCTCTGTGCGACATTTGTCTGGGTCGCAGTCTAAATAGCCACCGTCAGTAGGGTGTCAGTCAGCTGTACGATAGTTTCTGCACGTCACATTCCCAAAAAACAAAACTAAAAAAAAAATATAAAAAAAAATATATAAAAAAAATTAGTTGTATTTCTTGTTTTAGCTCAGTGATACAAATCAATTTCACACAGCTGCGTGTAACCTTTCTGTGTGTCACAGTTCAGCACACTCACTCCAATCCGTATATTCTGTCCAGGTGACACTTTCTGTACGTCACCGAATACAACCAAGTCATTTGCTACCTGTCACGTATATAGCGTTGATCCTAAAATCTCTGTGCGACATT
>ONZH01029679.1:0-44892 GCA_900303285.1 Rhinella marina | reverse complement strand
CAAATTCTCCAGGATCCCCTCCATGTTGGCTCTACAACCATGAAGTACCGTAACTTTTTCTAACTTCTCTGCATTCAAGACTAGTATTACCTCACTTCCCCTTCCCCAGCTAATAAACTCCATCCCAGGACCCTTCCATTGGCCACATATCCCTAGTTTCCACCCACAAAATCCTATCCTCTCTCAGTCTCAGTCCCCATCCTCTCCTTCTGTATAGGTATAATCCCCATAATAAACTAAGCCATATTGAAAATCCCAGAACGTACCTACCCCTACCCTTGTTTACACCTCCATCAAGCCGCCTACTATGCTAGGATGGGGGTCCCCACTACATGGCTCTCATTCTTTTCTGTGCCACTGCACCCAGACAGCCAACTGCTGTTCGCTTTCTCATACGGTGGCAACCAGTACTGTTGGACTGTACTACCACAGGGGGCAGCAAACTAACCAACACAATACAGTTCATCCTTTTACTTTGTTCCCTCCGCTAGGCAGCCTGCCACCCCTCATACAATTCTGCTCCAATAGGTCAATGACTTATTACTGTGTTATTCGTCCCTAGAGGCTTGTTATATGGATTCCATTTCCTTTCTTTTGTTACTGGCTGATCATGGTTGCAAATCCTCCAAGTCCAAGTCTCCGTAATTTCAGGACACCGTGAGATTGATTCCTAGGCCATTGTATGTTACCAGGAGCCCAACACCTCTCTTCGGACAGAGTGAAAGCCATCCAGTAAGTTCCTTTACCAAAGCCATCCAGGCAACTTAGTTTCTAGGACTTGTTAGTTATTGAAGAGACTGGATACCAACTGCCTCTATTCTCTTGGAACCACTCTATGACGCTTGGGCCTCTGATGCTCCTTCCCTTGATGTTTACAGCAGAAACAGGATTCAGGGCTTTGAAGCAAGCAGTTTCTACCATCCCCGCCCTTGGTCTTCCTGATTATGAGGAATGTTTTGTCACTCCAGTGTCCAAAGAGTTTTTAGTCAATCTCATGGTGGTAAACAGTGCTCCCTGGCTTACTACTTCATGTGACTAGACTCTCTCATTTGAGGTGCCCCTTCATGTGTCTGTTCTGTTGTAGCTGCTGCTCTTTTGAAGGATAGAGCTACAGATATCGTCCTGGATCACCCACTTGTTCTCATGGTCCCACATTCAGTTTAGGAAATTCTCCTCAAGGTCCAATTTAAACTGTCTGCCACCCGCCGTAATAAATAAGAAGCTTCTCTTCTCTCTCCCTCCCATGAACTATCAAATGCTGTCATGTTTTCATTCCAGCTACTGTACATTACTTCCGCTGGCCTCAACAAGAGGGGGGCAGAGTGATTCTGAGGAACGCATGAGCATCATGATTATCTGAAGCTAATAAAGGTCTTGAAAATGTTATGCAAAATCCAATTTCTAATATAGACTTGAATTTTTTATAGATAGCTCCAGGTACCACCACGAGGGATCATACAGAACCGGCAGTGTTGTTACAAAGGAACAGGTGGTCATCCAAACACCACTCGCTCCTGGCTGTTCAGTTCAAGATGCCAAAGTGATGGTACTCGCGGCAGCATATAATATGGCTGAAGGTAAGACTGCAAATGTGTACACTGACTCGATGTATGCTTTTGGAGTAGCTCATGATTATGGGCCCATTTAGTATAGTAGTATGGTGTGTAAGCCTTTTAGGAATGCTGAGGCCATTTTGTGTGTATTAACAGCTTTTGGGAAACCATAGCAAGTGGCTGTATTAAATGTTCACCCTCCTATCAAAGACAACACCCCTGAAGCCTGAGGGAACAGAAAAACAGATGAGGCCGCCAAAGCAGTGACCCTACTCCCATTGGAAGTGACAGTGATAATGTTACGCGCAAGTTTGGGATAAACCAAACCAAGCGTAGGAGGGAAAGGAGATTAGGCCTAGACACTAAGGAAGGAAGATGGATACCTCCTACAGGAAACCCTGGCTCAAATCCTGTCTATCTACCAGTATGAACAGGCCTCAAAGGTAGGCAAGTTCATACACAGGAACCTAAACACCGAACTGACCCTATAGGACCCTAGAAACTAATGACAGGAATGAGTCTACCTGTTCCTCCAAAAGGAAGGACGAACAGGAGTCTCCCTAAGGCCTAATAACAAAACAACAGGAGGGAAAAGGAAACTTATCTTTCAATGAAGAAATGGAGGCTCCAGGATCTCAGCTGAAACCAAACTGCTGCTCACCACCACAACACAGAAGCTATAAACCACAAGGAATAGTGGGAGAAGAAGCAATAAAAAGGGGAGGGACAATTACCACACCAGGAACACCTGAGGGAAAAGGGTGTGGTAAAAACCAACAACAAAAAGGGAAAACATGTCAGATTACATCACGTGTTGCCAATCTGACAGACCTCCTGTTATCTGTCATAGGAATGTCCGTGACAGATAAGTTGTCCTGCCCCTGATTTGGGGGTACATATGATCCTGTTGATTATCTTTCAGAAACAAAAACAGGAAAAGGAAACTTGGGTCACCAAAGGAGTGGAACAAGGTGATGATGGTCCATTGAGGAAAAGTAACCTGCTTTGTCTCCCCAAGCCTTGTATTCCATGATGACTCACTTGGACCATAAACCCATTCTAAAGTGGTATTGTGCAGTGTTGTGTCTTCCCATTGTCTTACCCCAGGGGTTCAATCATGCTACAATGAGGTTTGTATAGACTTTTATGATATGTGCTTGTCTTGTCAAAGTACCTGACAAGTCTACACCTCGCCCACATTACACATTTCAGAGACTGCAGATCTTCATATAGCTAGCCAAAGTAGGTGTGTATGGGTTTGTGCTGGTCTGTGTTGATCTTTTCCTAGGATGACATGAGGCCTGGTCTTGTAAGACTGCCACCACCAACGCTACCGTATATATGGAAAGACTTGGGGCTTTTGAAGTTAAATATCAGGAAAGCTATGGCAAAGACAGAAAACCATGCACTGGAATTGTGCTTGCCCAATATGCGGCAGGGGCTGTTACTGATGGCTGAACCCTGCTGTAACTGCTTGCAGAGGATTAACCCGTTAGATGCAGCTGTCAATGCTGACCGTTGCATCTAAGGGGTTTACAGAGGAAAGGAGCTCCCTATTTCACCCCACCAGCAATGTGGTCGCGAGGTGCCGATGGCCTAAGCCTTCCAAAGGTCTCAGGACATGTCAACCACGAAGGCCCATGAGGCCCAACCCCCATCGTGGGTCTCATGGTCTACTGTCAGTGTAATACTGACAATTTCAATGCATTACAATACACTAGTGGGACCAAAATAGCAAGTAAAAAGTGTTTTCTAAAAAAATAGACGCACCTCCCCCCAAGCTATTTAAAATTGAAAAAAAAATAAAAATAGACATATTAGGTGTTGCCATATCCCTACCCAGCTCATAAAATAATCGCGTGATGTACCCCATCAGGTGAAATAAGTACATAAAAACAGTTCTGAAACAGCCATTTTTGGTCAACTTTCTTAAAAAATTAAAATTAAGCGATTAAAAAGTACTATGTACCTCAAATGAAATGGTCACCTCATTCTCCAAAAAACGAGCTCTCACATAAGACCATCGCCAGAAATAAAGAAAATAGATGGATGTCAGAAACAACGATGCAAAAGCACGATTTTTTTTCAAAAACGTTTTGTGTGAAAGTGGGAAAACTTTAAAAATTGGTATCTCTGTAATCGTACTGACTAGTAGAATGGGCATAGGATACTGGGCAGTGAAATACCATATCTGTGGAAAAACTTGCAATTTTCATTTCACACCGTCCCCTGCTCATTGATTTTTTTGCAAAAAACTGTGTCAAAATGCTCACTCCACCCCTTGATAAGAAATATCCAAAATGGGTTCACTTATAGAGGCTTTCCCTGTTACTGCTACCTCACGGGCTCTGCAAATATGATGTAGTGCTTGAAAACCATTTCGGCAAAATCCTGCAGAACATGGGTGCATTCCTATGGATTAGGGGGGTTATAGTCATATTTAATATAGACACTCAGGCCAATTACAGAACAGTCCCTGGACAATGTTTATATTTAATGTGACTATAACCCCACATCCTTAAGAATACACTGCAGTACATGGGTGTATTCTATAGGATGAGGGGTGGTTATAGACACATAACAGTGCATCATCCACAGATCCCCCATAACAGTGACATCCACAGATCCCCCATAACAGTGCATCATCCACAGATCCCCCATAACAGTGTCATCCACAGATCCCCCATAACAGTGTCATCCACAGATCCCCCATAACGGTGTCATCCACAGATCCCCCATAACGGTGTCATCCACAGATCCCCCATAACGGTGTCATCCACAGATCCCCCATAACAGTGTCATCCACAGATCCCCCATAACAGTGTCATCCACAGATCCCCCATAACAGTGTCATCCACAGATCCCCCATAACAGTGTCATTCACAGATCCCCCATAACAGTGTCATCCACAGATCCACCATAACAGTGTCATCCACAAATCCCCCATAACAGTGTCATCCACAGATCCCCCATAACAGTGTCCTCCACAGATCCCCCATAACAGTGTCCTCCACAGATCCCCCATAACAGTGTCCTCCACAGATCCCCCATAACAGTGTCCTCCACAGATCCCCCATAACAGTGTCCTCCACAGATCCCCATAACAGTGTCCTCCACAGATCCCCCATAACAGTGTCATCCACAGATCCCCCATAACAGTGTCATCCACAGATCCCCCATAACAGTGTCATCCACAGATCCCCCATAACAGTGTCCTCCACAGATCCCCCATAAGTGTGTCATTTGCTGATATTCTCAGCTACAGCCCCAATAACCGTGAAGGACAGTGCTGAAGTTCTTTCATTACTGTATTTTGTTGTAGAAAAATACTAGTATTCTCCTGCTGTATCCAATTTTAGAAATATGTCAAAGCAGAAAAGTCTAGCATATAAAATCCCTTTTGTTTTTTTTTAACGTTTTTATTACAGTGATGATGGTTCTTAATGCTGCTGTTCACGTTAAGGGTACATTCACACGTCCGTGTGTGTTTTGCGGTCCGCACATGGCCGGCTCTATTATAGAGATGCCTTTTCTTGTCCGTGGCTCCGGACAAGAATAGGACATGTTCTATATTTTTGCGGGGCCGCGGAACGGAAGTGCGGATGCGGACGGCACAATGTGTGCCGTCCGCATCTTTTGCGGCCCCATTGAAAATGAATGGGTCCGCACCCGTTCCGCAAAATTGCGGACACATTCTGTGGACGTGTGAATGGACCCTTACATTGTTGACATATCATTCTGTTATTTTATTAAATATTATAGCCCATCTTTTGGTTCAAAAAATTTCTTTTTCCTACCGTGTTTCCCCGAAAGTAAGACAGTGTCTTACTTTCTTTTTATCCCCAAAAGCCCCACTATGTCTTACTTTCGGGGTATGTCTTATATTGGAAAAAAATTGTCGAATTTTTTGTTTTAACCATAAAATTAACATTTATTGTATTCACCACAAAACAGTTTTATAAAAGGAAGTGCCAAGAATGTCTTGTTACAACATTGCATAACATGTAAAACAATGAAAAATGGTAAGAACGAACAGTGGAATACTGGAAGATAAAACAGATTTATTCCATGACAACCATGTCATCATCCTCAGGAATATCATCATAAACATCCACACTCTTAGGTTCCTGTGGATTTTCTTGGGACTCTCGGGACGACATTTCTTGCCGAATCATTGGCCCATATTTCTCATGGGTAGCAACGGCACTGTCCTGAAATGAGCAGGCTTTGTCCAGGTAGCCAGCTCGCAGTGCATTTGCAACGCAGGTGTTAGTGATCTTATTCCAAGAATTCTTCACCCAGTTAACAATCTCTGGCAGTCTGGGCTTCACAAAGTTCCCACGTACATTTCTCTCCATTCGGTTTTCAATGTAGTCATTGATTTCCACACGCAGATAGTCCTTGAACGGCTTGTTAATGGCGATATCGAGAGTCTGAAGATAAGCCGTCATCCCTGCAGGAATCATGATTTGGTCGATTCTCCGCTCATGAAGGAAGTTTTTCATGGTTTTGGCGCGGTGTGTGCTGGCTGCATCCCAGATCAGCATCCCTCTTTTGTTCCCGCGCATTACAAGCGGCAGCATTAAATCAAGCCACTTTCTTATAACATCTTGTGTGGCCCAGGCTTTTTCAGTTTCCAGCACATAAATGCCAGAAACCCGCTCAATCTTCTCCTTCTTGCCCTTTGCAATGAGTAGCGGTGTTGCTTTAGTGCCATCCAGACGAATCGTCAAAATGCAGGTGACACGTGCACTTTCATAAGCGGTGG
Organism: Rhinella marina; assembly: GCA_900303285.1. NCBI lineage: Eukaryota > Metazoa > Chordata > Amphibia > Anura > Bufonidae > Rhinella > Rhinella marina. Next base: position 38,571 of record ONZH01029679.1, on the reverse strand, counting down.
AGGGAACATACACTGAGGAGGCACCTCGTTGATCAATGGTGGTTTGAGCTGCTTGGCCCATGAACACGGCAGTTTCATCCATGGCGATCATGTTGCAAAGACTGTATTTAGAGAAATCAATGTCATCCACAAACTTCTTGTAGGCTAATGCACGTTTAACAATCTCAGCATCTTCCAACCTAAAGAGGGTTGTGGATCTTCTCAAAGACAGGTCATTGCGTTCAAGAAAGTTATCCACCCAGTGCTGTGATGCCTTGAATTGTTCAGGGGAAATGTCAAACCGTGGCGATACTGCAAGGGCATATTCCTGAATCTGAGCCCTGGTCACCACCAATGTCTTTGCTCTCCTGTCTGCAACCCACTCAGAGACCAGGCTTTCCAGCTCTGTATACATTGGTTGCCGACCACATCCAATCTTGCGCTTTTTAGCCATTCCGCTCTCCACTTTTTCACTCAGGTTAGTGTATTCTGCACGCCATTTTTGGACCAGTCGGTGATCCAACATTTTCTCATTGCAGAACTTCACTACATTTTTGCCCCAAGATTCTTCGACTATCGCTTTTTTATACTCCACGGTGTAACTCTTCCTTTTACCACTGGAACCGGAAGCGCTCATGTCTAGGGGCAAAAATATACGGTAGCATACGGTATAAGCACTGCTTGTGGTTCTGTATCACAGTCTCCCATAGGGTTACAGCCCCATACAGTATCCCACACAGCGTGTTTTTGTACCGTATGTTGTCCATGGTCCTGATGGACCATGGAAAACATTACTGCTGCTCCCGCGGCCTCCACATCCCTCCGCTCATCAGACCTCAGGTCAGCGTCTTGTGCCCCCATCAGACCTCAGGTCAGCGTCTTGTGCCCCCATCAGACCAGCCTCTTGTGCCCCCATCACCGGCCTCTTGTGCCCCCTTCAGACCAGCCTCTTGTGCCCCCTTCAGACCAGCCTCTTGTGCCCCCTTCAGACCAGCCTCTTGTGCCCCCTTCAGACCAGCCTCTTGTGCCCCCTTCAGACCTCAGGTCAGCCTCTTGTGCCCCCTTCAGACCTCAGGTCAGCGTCTTGTGCCACCATCAGACCAGCCTCTTGTGCCACCATCAGACCAGCCTCTTGTGCCCCATCAGACCAGCCTCTTGTGCCCCCATCAGACCAGCCTCTTGTGCCCCCATCAGACCAGCCTCTTGTGCCCCCATCAGACCAGCCTCTTGTGCCCCCATCAGACCAGCCTCTTGTGCCCCCATCAGACCAGCCTCTTGTGCCCCCTTCAGACCAGCCTCTTGTGCCCCCTTCAGACCAGCCTCTTGTGCCCCCTTCAGACCTCAGGTCAGCCTCTTGTGCCCCCTTCAGACCTCAGGTCAGCCTCTTGTGCCCCCTTCAGACCTCAGACCAGCCTCTTGTGCCCCCTTCAGACCTCAGGTCAGCCTCTTGTGCCCCCTTCAGACCTCAGGTCAGCCTCTTGTGCCACCATCAGACCAGCCTCTTGTGCCACCATCAGACCCAGGTCAGCTCTTGTGCCCCCTTCAGACCTCAGGTCAGCCTCTTGTGCCCCCTTCAGACCTCAGGTCAGCCTCTTGTGCCCCCTTCAGACCTCAGGTCAGCCTCTTGTGCCCCCTTCAGACCTCAGGTCAGCCTCTTGTGCCCCCTTCAGACCAGCCTCTTGTGCCCCCTTCAGACCAGCCTCTTGTGCCCCCTTCAGACCAGCCTCTTGTGCCCCCTTCAGACCAGCCTCTTGTGCCCCCTTCAGACCAGCCTCTTGTGCCCCTTCAGACCAGCCTCTTGTGCCCCCTTCAGACCTCAGGTCAGCCTCTTGTGCCCCCTTCAGACCTCAGGTCAGCCTCTTGTGCCCCCTTCAGACCTCAGGTCAGCCTCTTGTGCCCCCTTCAGACCTCAGGTCAGCCTCTTGTGCCCCCTTCAGACCTCAGGTCAGCGTCTTGTGCCACCATCAGACCTCAGGTCAGTGTCTTGTGCCCCCCTCAGACCTCAGATCAGCCCACCCAGCCACCTTAAAAAAAACATACTTACCTGTAATGGCCGCCGCTGTCCTCAGGTCCACGCTCCACTCTCTTGCCTGCCGGCGCTCACTATGACCTGACGCTGCGTCAGGTCATAGCGTCAGGTCATAGTGCGCGCCAGGAAAGACGGTGGAGCGCGGAACCAGCGAGGACAGCGGCGGCCAGAACAGGTAAGTATGATTTTTTTTTTTAAGTGGCTGGGACCTACCAGCCTCTTGTGCCAATCAAGACGGCACGTGTTTAACCCTCTTAGCGCCGAGACGCTCCAAACAAGAATACAAGTTTCCAGATTAATCTCTTACCGTGTTTCCCCGAAAGTAAGACATATGTCTTACTTTCGGGGTACGGCTTATATTAGCCGACCCCCCTGAAACCCCCGATACGTCTTACAATCGGGGGTGTCTTACTATCGGGGAAACACGGTATTTCCCTCCTCTAAAACCGAGGTGCGTTTTATCATCAGGTGCGTGTAATTTTTTGGGTAATTTATTCAAATGTTTAGCAAAATGTATTTATTTTTTTAAATAAAGGTAAAACATATCGACTCAAATTTGCCGCTAACATGAAGTACAATGTGCCACAAGAAAACAGTATCAGAGTGGCTTGGATAAGTAAAAGCGTTACCACATAAAGGCACTTGTCATATTTTCACTTGACAGAAAGGTGAACAATTACTGTCAGGAAGGGGTTAATCTGTGGAACAAGACGGGGACCCTTATGGAACAGGAGAACACTGAAGAATTTGGTAATAACACTTGTTTGTATCATCACAGCCCTATGAGAGAGAGCACTGATGATGCTTGGTGCCTGTACAATGATTCATTGCAGCTGATCAGTTATGCAGCAGAATTGTCTTCTCAACTTCTAGTCTGGTTTGAATTAACCCAAGATATTTATGTATTTTGTGGACTCTTTCGGGCAGATTGGCCATAGACCTTACAGGGAAATTTCCCGCTGGGCCGATGCCCCAAGTCCTTCTCACTACCGCTGACCGAGTACATAATGAGCTCTCTGTAATAATCAAGACTGTGAGAATCAGGCACTCATGTACCCTGCCAGCGATTGCACATGCCCTCCTGAATTCAACTGCTGTGGCGCGCACCTCATCTCCCAAGCCCCCTGGTCCATACAACTGAAGGAGTAGGTCACAAGATTGTAGCTATTGATGGCCTTCACCAAAGGCCAGCTTTTGGGCAGTATATAGCGTCTCGCCCACAAAATGGGGACACTTTTTTTTTTTTTTTTTCCAGGGCCACTTTAAGTTCCCAGTCCACCCCTGGACGCTTTGCATATAAATGGATCACCTTTGGAGCTGAGGGTTCATGTACAGTTGGTAGATTAAAGTGTATCTGTCATTTAACCTGTTATTTTTGTATAAGTGACAATGAAAATGGAATTTTTACATTTGTTGGAAAAGAAACTGACTCTAAGGGCTCATGCACATGGCCGGTGCCGGCTCGTGCCCATATTGTGGCCCGCATATGCCCGGTCTGCAATACACGAGCACCGGCCAATGTGCAGTCTGCATCACGGATCGCGGGCCCATTCACTTCAATGGGTCCGCAATCCGGGAGATGCAGAGCGGAGGCACGGATCGGAACACCACGGAAGCACTATGGTATGCTTCCGTAGTGTTTCTGGCCCTGCCTCCGCACCGCAAAAAAGTAGCACAAGCACTGCGGACTCTCGGATGCGGATCGCGGACCCCATTCAAGTGAATGGGACCGCGATCCGCATGAGGTGGCCCCACGGTCAGTGCTCGTGCATTGCGGACCGCAGTTTGCGGCCCGCAGCACGGGCATGGCCGGCGCACGCTAGTGTGCATGAGCCCTTAAAGTGTCCCTAAGGGTGGGTTCACATCAGCATTAGAAATTCCGTTATTGCTGTCCGTTATAACATGTTCATAACGGAAAATAACGGAATTGTAAGACGGAATTCAATACTAAAAACTTTAGAGGCATTCCGTTTCGATCCTTCATAATAGTGGTCTATGTTCAAACATAGCTTTCTTTTCCGTCCTGGATAACGGAAACCAGACAGATCCGCTATATGTTTGCCCATTGACCTCTATTATGAAGGATCAAAAACGGAATACCGCTAAAGGTTTCGGTATTGAATTCTGTCTTACAATTCCATTATAACCATGTTACAATGGAAAGCAATAACGGAAATTATAACGGTGATGTGAACCCGCCCTTAGTTGTGTAAATGACAATTACACACGGGGCGGATTGGCCATAGACCCTACAGGGAAATTTCCTGGTGGGCCGATGACCAGGGGGCCACTCAAGCCTTCTTGATAGCCGCAGGCCAAGTACATAATGATCTGATGCTCAACGGCAGCAGGTGCCCTCCTGAACTCAACTGTATTTCTGTCCTCATGATGGTGATATAGTTGAATACTGTGGTGAGGGCAGCAGTATTTTGTGCTGTCCTGTGGTATTTGGTTCTGCTGGGGCGGTATTCTGCGCTGCACTACAGTATTGCAGGCCCCGCCTACTTGTTTTGGCCCGTCTTTGAACTCACCTACATCGGGCCACCTTTAGTTTTTTTTTCCAGGGCCGCTTTAAGTTCCCAATCCGCCCCTGATTACACATTAAAGAGCCTGGGTGCACTGTCTTCCTGTCCACGCATAAGTCTCTGTGTGAGTTGGTGGGTCTAATTGCTGGTCACATGACACAGATAAGATACTTCAGGATGATATAAGTCAAAAATTCAGACACTGGTAAGAAAATGACATTCACTACAGATTACATCATGTACATTTCTAGCAAGACATGGAATAAAATTTTTGTTGGGAGTTCTTCTTTAAAGAGGCTCTGTCACTAGTTTTCAGCATATAGCATGAGATATATGGGCACATAGGGCTCTTCACCCTTTCCCCACACATATCTTTATTTACCAGAAGGAATCAGCCATTATGCAGGAAAATCCACTTTTAAAAATATGTTAATGAGGCATTGGAGCACTGGGAGGCGTGTTCTAGTCTTCTGAGCACCGCATCTGCGACGCCCTTCTTGCTGCTATCGCCGCCCTAGATGTTCAACAAACACCCCCCTGCTGGATCATGGACAGCGCTAGACTCTCTGGTCTAGCGCTGAAATCCCGCGCCTGCGCACTCACTCGTTGGCTGGCACGCGCGCCCTGCATAGAAAGGGCTTGCAGAGTTCCGCGCTTCAAGCGTAGTGCGCACGCGCCAGCTAATGAGTGAGTGAGCAGGCGCGGGATTTCATCGCTAGACCAGAGAGTCTAGCGCTGTCCATCATCCAGCAGGGGGGGGCGTTTTTTTTTTTTTAATATGTAGGACGGCGTTTGAAGCAAGAAGGGCGTCGCAGATGCGGTGCTCAGAAGAGCAGAACACGCCTCCCGGTGCTCCGATGCCTCATTAACATAATTTTTTAAGGAGATTTTCCTGCATTATGGCTAATTCCTTCTGGGAAATCAAGGTATGTGTGGGGAAAGGGTGAAGAGCCCTATGTGCCCATATATCTAATGGTATATGCTGAAAACTAGTGACAGAGCCTCTTTAAAGAAGAACTCCCGACAAAAGTTTTATTCCATGTCCTGCTAGAAATGTACATAATATAATCTGTAGTGAATGTCATTTTCTTACCAGTGTCTGAATTTTTGACTTATATCATCCTGAAGTATCTTATCTGTGTCATGTGACCAGCAATTAGACCCACCAACTCACACAGAGACTTATGTGTGGACAGGAAGACAGTGCACCCGGGCATCCGCATTTCCCTGTAACCAGCCCGCTCTGTGCTATACTGTGAATTTAAAGTTCTGCAACAACAGAAACCATCGGGTGACCCGAGCATTCCTCTCTTTGGCTCATCCACTTGAGAGGGGAGTGGTCGGTCACGAGGCGGAACTTTCTCCCCAACAGATAGTAGTGGAGAGACTCGAGTGTCCATTTGATAGCCAGGCACTCTCTCTCCACTATACTATACCTGGTCTGAGCCCGGCGACATCACCAGCACTTATGGGCGGGCTTTAGCGCTGCCCTAGCCTTTAAAACGGCTAGGCCAGCGCTAAAACTGGCCAATCAGAACCAATGACGTCACCGAACACACTGCTAGGGGGAAGCATGAGATATATGGGTCCTTGCCCGGCGCGATCCTGCACAGGGCAAGGGAGAGCATTGGAGCATGAAATGCTCTGATGCTAACAGCAGGCATGCTGCCTGGGTAAAATTATGGGTATGGACAACCCCTTTAAAAGCCTGTGGGGTCAAAGTGGTAAGTACACCTCTCAATAAATTCCTTGAGGAGTGCAGATTCCAAAATGGGGTCCCTTTTTGGGGTACCTTAGTGTGCCTTCAAATGTAACATAGCACCCAAAAACCATTCCAGCAAAATCTGCCCTCCAAAAACCATATAGTGCTCCTTTCTTTCTGAGCCCTGCCGTGTGCCCATAAAGCAGTTTACAAGCACACATAGGAGGTTTCTGTAAACTGCAAAATCAGGGTAATAAATTGTCAAGCACTAAAATTCCCCATAAGACAAGAAATTCCCTCTGCATCCCTCCCTTTTAGTTAAAGGGGTATTCTCATTTCAGACAATGGGGGCATATCGCTAGGATATGCCCCCATTGTCTTATAGGTGCGGGTCCCACCGCTGGGACCCGCACCTATCTCCAGAATGGAGCGGGGAGCGCTGCGCCTGGAGGACCCCAGGTTTCCTGGGGTCCGGCCACCACCAGGCGCGGCTCCCCGCGCCGCTCATAGAAATGAATGGGAGCCGGGCCGTGCATGCGCGGTGCGCTCCCATTCATTTCTATGGAGCCGACGGAAGTAGCCGAGCCAGCGCTCGGCTATTTTCGGCGGCCCCATAGAAATGAATGGAGGGCAGCTGCGCATGCGCAGTGCGCCCTCATTCATTTCGGAGGCTCCGTTCTGGATATAGGTGCGGGTCCCAGCGGTGGGACCCGCACCTATAAGACAATGGGGGCATATCCTAGCGATATGCCCCCATTGTCTAAAATGAGAATAACCCTTTAAGTCCCACCTCTCGGAAATCAGAAGATGATCCCTTGAATTATGTCCACTTCAAGGACTTGCAGAAACACCCGCAAAATAACCAATACTTAACCAAAAATATATTCACCTAGATAATGAAATAAGAGCAGAAAATTCCAGAAATCAACTTCATTCAATAATTTTATTTATTGAAAATGAAACCAAATTCTGTAACAAAGTCACAATATGTTCCTTCCATGGCCTCCTGTGAAAGAGCACATAAATATCACAATGAAATCTGCTCCCTGATCAATCACTGACAAGCATGCATTTGATGGTGAACCATCGGCCCCTCTCCCCAAAAACCATCTTTTAAAGCCAGTAAGGGCTCATGCACAGGAATGTATTTTTTGTTTGTGTCCATTACTTTTTTTGCGGCCTATATGTGGAACCATTCACTTCAATAGCCCCCCCCCCCCAAAAAAAAACAAAAAACAAAACAAAACAAAAAAAAACAACGCAAATTATTCCCTATGTCCGCATGGGCGTTCTGCAAAAAAAAAAATAAAGCATGTCCTATTCTTATCCGTTTTGCAGACAAGGACAGGCATTGTTACAGTGGATCTGCAAAAAAAAAAAACAAACCGATGTAACACCGACTTCATCTGTTTTTTTGGGGAATCCGTGTTTTGTTGACCGCAAAATACACCATGAGTCCTAAGAGTGAGAATTTTAAGAATTGTCTAGTTGACTTTTTAGCTTTTAATCATAAAATAGAGAAAATTTCAAATAACATAAGAACTGGAGATGATATGCGTGCCGCCTATCTTAAAGGGGTTCTCTGGGAATACTGAGAAATTACCAGCAGCCTGCCTCTCTGACCAGAAGATTCATACTTCCTGCTCCCCGACGCTTGGTCCTCCACATTGCCTCTGGTATCCACATGTTCCGGTCCTCAGAGTGTTGACAGTGTTGGCTGCAGGCGCCGATACCAGAATTTGGACTTGTGGATTGTGATATGTGATAAGTGCAGTACCATGATTGTCAAGACCAAAACTTTACTTACTATTAATGTAAGGCACATGGTATTATTATTATTAGTGAACCAATTTCATAGTTCTAACTCCATTACCAGGTCTTGACCTTACGACTAGCGTTACTAATGTATTGTTATTACCAATATTGCTTCATGCTTGAACACTATAGGAAAAAACGCAGGCCTTTATGGTGATCGGGACCATGGGAGTATGCACAGGCTGGTGTTTTTTCCCTGTAGTGTGCAAGCATGACCATCACTGCTTGATTGCAGGGTGGTCGTAACCTTGGAAACGAGCAGTTTATAATGTTATGGCAAAATAAATCCAGCGAGCAGAGGAAGCAATATGGATAATAACAATACATTAGGAAGTGCCTTGTATTAACTTTCTCTAGATGATAAATGCTATTGAAGTGAGACAACTGAAGTGAGACAACCTCTTTAAAGGGGTATTCTCATCTTAGACAATGGGGGCATATCGCTAGGATATGCCTCCATTGTCTTATAGGTGCGTGTCCCACCGCTGGGACCCGCACCTATATCCAGAACGGAGCGGGGAGCGCTGCGCCTGGAGGACCCCGGTTTCCGGGGGTCCGGCCACCACCAGGCGCAGCTCCCCGCTGCGCTCATAGAAATGAATGGGAGCACAGCGCGCAAGCGCGGACACCGCTCCCATTCATTTCTATGGAGCCAACGGAAGTAGCCGAGCCAGCGCTTGGCTATTTTCGGCGGCCTCATAGAAATGAATGGAGGGAGGCTGCGCATGCGCAGTGCGCTCTCATTCAGTTCGGGGGCTCCGTTCTGGATATAGGTGCGGGTCCCAGCGGTGGGACCCGCACCTATAAGACAATGGGGGCATATCCTGGCGATCCTTTGTCTAAAATGAGAATAACCCTTTAACCCCCCCCCCCAACTGTTTTGCCAGAGTGAAGCTCCAGCAGTGGGAAAAGTAGCTACCTGGAGGGGGGAGGGCTGCTTTAGATGCTGCTATCTCCTTAATGGTAGCAGCTAGAAATATGGTCTTGTTTGAAAGCAGACATTCAAAGCTTTCAGACAATACCAAAATGACAGCAATATGTTCAGGACAGAGAAAGATACCACTCATAGAAATCGGGATGCTGTGAATGCAGCAGAAAATGAAAGTAAAAATCGTTTTCACAAGCAGTTATTCCCTACTTGATTCCTAACAGTGTTTTCTCCTCTTTTTCTTAGACTTAAGCTGTCATTTTGGTCTTGTATTCAAGCCTGGACTGTCAGCTTTCAGACAAGACCAGTTGCATGTTTCTAGCTGCTACCATTGAGGAGATATCACCATCTAAAGCAGCCCCCTCCCCCCTCCAGTTAGCTACTTTTCACATTGCCAGAGCTGGATTCTGGCAGAACAGTTAGGTGGTTAAAATGTATCGCCTCTGTGGAGGTAAAATTAATTTCACCCAAAGTCATGCGAGATGCCAGTGAATGAAACCAGTATTCATTTCTACATCTTTAAAATCTAATCAACTTTGGATCTATGATCCAAAGCTCAAGTCGCTGAAACCTACTTATGACCCCATGTTCAGGTAAAAGCAAGTAACACACTGTCTGAAATGTTTTACTGCAGGTCCATTTGGTATTTGTAAAGTTGAGATATTGGTGTAGATTTATTAACACTGGTGTAAAGGAAAACTGACTTCGTTATCAATAGCAACCAATCAGATTCCATCATTCATTTTCCAAAGGAGCTCTGAAACATGAAAGGTGGAATCTGATTGGTTGCTATGGGAAACTAAGCCAGTTTTCCTTTCCACCAGTTTGAAAACTCTCCCCCATTTCTGTGGGAATTAATTAGGCACCACCTTTCGTTCAACACAGTTTGAGATAAATGAGCTGTTCGGGGTGGCCTCCACTTCACCTCATTTTCAGTTTGTATTGTGAATAAAGCATTAGCTTATATACTTTATGTTTGAAGCGAGCTGTTGCATTGTGTTTGCTTGTACTTTTGTTGTACCCACACCCGAGCAGTCACTTCATTTTACAGCTGCGCTGACTAACTTTGTTCTTTGATTTGGTTCAGGTACAGCCAGCTGAGGGCGGCCAAAAGGACTGCACGGGATAGGTAAGTGGGCAAGAAGCTGTAGCGGGAGACCAGGGGGCCACCGGACAAACTCAGCTTCTGAATTGTGGAGACTATGTCCTTTGTGTGTCCAGCGGAGGGGTCTGTTAGAGGGATCTTCTGTTCGATCTGAGAGGAAAAAAAAAAAACCCAAATAGAATGAATGAGAGTTTAAAAAGTTGTCTCCGATGCTACCCATGATAGTGATATGCAGCCCCTAAAGCGAACCTCCACCTTTCAGCTTCATGTACCTTCATATCAAATATTTCCCACTCATAATTCCTCAATGGTCAAAGCAATATTCTTCTGATACAGAGCTCCAAACTTTCCAAGCTCCAACATTCTGACTCTCTGTAGTCACCACTAGAGGGAGCTTACTGCATACTGTTAACCCCTGGTTATATGAAGTTCTGAGGATAGGGGATAACTATCAGATTGGTGGCATTCTGACTGCTGGGAAACCTCATCGATCACAAGAATGGAGGCACTGGAAATGGAGCATCAGGTCAGGCATATGCACTGCCCCTCCATTCATCTCTATGAGAGTCCCATACACAGATCGGGTCGGACCCCCAACAGTCATCTACTATCCTGTGGACAGGGGGTGATTTGATAGAACCAGTATACCCCTTTAAAGGGTTTATGTCACCAGTTTTTTCGGTATGAATCAGGCTGACATTAGAGATGTGCTAATGTCACCTGATTCCAAATATATATCTGTTTTATTTACTGGTGCCCCCATTTTTATATAAAATGAACTTTTATTTTATGCTAATAAGGCCTCTAGGTGCAAGGGGCGTTACCCCTGCTCCTAGAGGCTCTGTTGATTGACAGGACCAGGCAGAGAAGAAACACTCCATTCACCATAGCTTGCAAGGCCCTTCAATGATCTCATGACCATGTGATCAGTCACATGGTTTAGGAGGAGACAGGCTGTTTGTGATCCTAACCATGTGACTGATCACATGGTCATGACATCATTGAAGGTCCTTGCAAGCTATGGTGAATGGAGTGTTTCTTCTCTGCCTGGGCCTGTCAATCAACAGAGCCTCTAGGAGCAGAGGTAACGCCCCTTGCACCTAGAGGCCTTATTAGCATAAAATAAAAGTTCATTTTATATAAAAACGGGGGCACCAGTAAATAAAACAGATATATATTTGGAATCAGGTGACATTAGCACATCTCTAATGTCAGCCTGATTCATACCAAAAAAACTGCTGACAGAAACCCTTTAAGGGACCTTTTATCTGTGGCTGTATAAGGCTTTTTGTTTAATTTGTAGGACGAGTCGTTCTTTAGGTAGGTGCTATTTTTTGGTACAAAAATACTTTACGGTTGTGCTGCAATTTTTATTTTACAGTATGTATTGACATTCCTGTAGCCGTTCCTGTTGCCTAACAGGACTCTGGCCGTAAGTACAAAATTTAGTGAAATACATGGATTTTAAAATTTTATAAAAGTTCTTATGTGTTTCATTTTGTTCCATTCAGATCCCAAGGCCTATCATTAGATTGAGAGCTTTCGGGAGTCCTCAGGCGAACAGCAGCAGAGGGGGAGGGAGGCCACTACTCCAATACCAACACACCACCCTGGTGAAACGGAGGGGGCGGGGAAATGGCGAGCAGAACATCTGGCCGGCTCCACCAATTAGCTGATTTGGGCAGCCTTCTGCTGGAAACTATAGTGGACAGAGCCGAAGCAGAAGGGCTCTGTCCACTGTATGGTGGTGGCGCCAGGGTCCTGCAGCTCACCTCCCGTTCAAGTGAATGGCAGACGAGTTGCAGTATGCCAGCACCAGAAAATACACATTGGATGGAGGCTTCAGTGTTACAACCTTGGGAAAACACTCTTTATATGAGTGTAACATGAGACTGTGTGTGGCTCTTCGTATGTGGCGGTACAAACAGTGAAGACTTCACTTACCTCATTCGTATACTGGTACATGATGGCTCTGACCGCCTGCATATTGGTGGCGTTCATCATCAGCGTCGCCGTTTGTCCTTTACGGATCTTCACCACTCCCTTAAACACCTGCTTGTTGTTATAAAAGCCCGCCAGTGTGGCTATAGACATGACCTGAGGACACAAGGAGGATGCATTAATAAATCATGGTTGTCTGTGTACATGATGGCTCTGTAGCAAGATGTAACTCAAGCTGGAATCAATGGTAGCTGATCACATGCAGCTCTGGATGTGACTGGAGTATAAGACATGAAGACTCATGCAATTTCACCGCTCCTTCCTCACTCACCTGTATGATGGCGCAGAAGTGAAATATCTTCTGGTTCCTCAGCCGGGACTGGTAGAGCAGGACATCGGGCACGTGCTGCAGAGCATTGGTCACCATTTCATTCAAGCACTGCACAGCCGGCACTAAGTTCTCCGGCTTGGCAAAGTCTGACAGTTTTTTGCCATATTTGCTCCACACCTGATGAGGACAGATAAGACAGTGTCAGTTTTGCTCATAGTCCTTCACTACTATCACCCCCATCAGCCTATACTCACCTCTCTGGGCCAGAACTCTCTTCCATCCAGCTGGTCCTCCAGGTAATCTCGGATGATGTTTGTTTTCTGATAGAGGATCCCCACAGAGGTTAAGAGTCTTATGTCCTCGCAAATGCTGGCATCTTCCAATCCCGAGGCAGCAAACAGCCGTGACAGACCGATCACCAGTAATCCAGACGCAAGTTGACAGTACTGAGAAAAGAAGAGAGAATCTAACTATCGGGGTTAATACTCGCGTATTCCTCAATTTGTCACTGGTATTGCTTAAGATATTGTCCCCTAACAAAGACTTCTGGGGGGGGGACAGAATGAATAAGAAGTATAGGCACATTCAGGCTGGTTCTTAGGGCTCACTGTACCAAGGGAACCATATATAATCATGTTGAGGGGTCCTTGCAGGAAGTTGACTGAGATGGAGCCACACAACAAGGAAAAGTAATTCTGCTGGCTCCAGGTAAATGAGTGTGATAATAGGAAAAGGGGTGTGGATAAACCCAAAATGGGGGGTGCTTACTCAGAGTCCCAAATAAATGTGGAGTGTGTACATAGATCTCACGATAGACATCAACTTTCTTTCATCTGTTCAACAAAAAGTAGAAGACTGTTGGAAAAAAAGTATCACTGCAGGATCAGACTACGCAGCTTGTGTTTGTTGTCTGTTACCACGGAAACATAAGTTTGTATAGAAGCTAGAGCTGGGCGATATGGCCAAAAAAAAAAAACTCGATTTTTTTAAAATTTTGGACGATTCACGATTTAAATCTCGATTTTCTTATGTTATTAAAAATATAAAAAAATAAAATAAAAAAAGCCTACTATACCCCCATCAGACCTCAGACCAGCCCACTGTGCCCCCATCAGACCCCAGATCAGTCCACTGTACCCCCATCAGACCTCACATCAGCCTACTGTGCCCCCATCAGACCTCAGATCAGCGTATTGTGCCCCATCAGACCCCAGATTGTGCCCCCATCAGACCTCACATCAGCCTACTGTGCCCCCATCAGACCTCACATCAGCCTACTGTGCCCCCATCAGACCTCAGATCAGCCTACTGTGCCCCCATCAGACCTCAGATCAGCGTATTGTGCCCCATCAGACCTCAGATCAGCATATTGTGCCCCCATCAGACCTCAGATCAGCAGAATGTGCCCTATCAGACCTCAGATCAGCGTATTGTGCCCCATCAGACCTCAGATCAGCGTATTGTGCCCCATCAGACCTCAGATCAGCGTATTGTGCCCCATCAGACCTCAGATCAGCATATTGTGCCCCCATCAGACCTCAGATCCGCAGAATGTGCCCCCATCAGACCTCACATCAGCCTACTGTGCCCCCATCAGACCTCAGATCAGCGTATTGTGCCCCCCACCAGACCTCAGATCAGCGTATTGTGCCCCCATCAGACCTCAGACCAGCGTATTGTGCCCCCATCAGACCTCAGATCAGCGTATTGTGCCCCCATCAGATCTCAGATCAGCGTATTGTGCCCCATCAGACCTCAGACCAGCGTATTGTGCCCCGTCAGACCTCAGATCAGCCTACTGTGCCCCCATCAGACCTCACATCAGCCTACTGTGCCCCCATCAGACCTCACATCAGCCTACTGTGCCCCCATCAGACCTCACATCAGCGTATTGTGCCCCCATCAGACCTCAGATCAGCTTAATGTGCTTCCATCAAACCTCAGATCAGCGTATTGTGCCTCCATCAGACCTCAGATCAGCGTATTGTGCCCCCATCAGACCTCAGATCAGCAGACTGTGCCCCCATCAGACCTCATATCAGCCTACTGTGCCCCTATCAGACCTCACATCAGCATACTGTGCCCCTATCAGACCTCAGATCAGCGTATTGTGCCCCCATCAGACCTCAGATCAGCCCACCCAGCCACATAGGATTAAAATAAAAAAACCTCTTACCTGTTCTGCGCTGCGGCTGCCCTCCGGTCGGCGCTCCGCTCTCTTCCCTGGCCCGCGCACACTATGACATGACGCTGCGTGCGAGAGAGCAGAGCGCGGACCGGAGGGCAGCCGCAGCGCAGAACAGGTAAGTAAGGTTTTTTATTTTAATCCTATGTGGCTGGGTGGGCTGATCTGAGGTCTGATGGGGGCACAATACGCTGATCTGAGGTCTGATAGGGGCACAGTATGCTGATGTGAGGTCTGATGGGGGCACAGTAGGCTGATCTGAGGTCTGATGGGGGTCCCTAAATACAAGTGAGCGCTTCCATAATGGAAGCGCTCACTTGTATTCGCCTGATAGTAGGCAAGGTCATCCTTGCTGGGCCCCCCTGAGTCACTGGGCCCGGAGCAGTCGCCCCCCCCTGCCCCCCGGTAGCTACGCCACTGCCGGAATTTAAAAACACTAGTGTGAAAGTAGCCTTACATGGCCTAGGTGCGCAAGGGAATGGGGCTGAGCTGCAAAGCCAAGCATGGCCGCTCTACGATATACAGTGCTGTGGCGTTGTCAAATAGCTGATCGGCGGTGGTGATGGGACAGCTGCTGATCTCCTATTGATGAGGATAGCAATATGCAAAATAACCGTGTAGTTCCATTTATGGATCTTCAACACAGTGAAAGCCAGACATCCCTCAAAGGAAGGAAAACCAAGCAAAGGGGTGTCCCCATTACAGAGATCACCAAATCCACCATATTAAGTGGCCCCTATGTCAAAATCCCACTCTTTTACAAGCTTTAAAGAGGACCTTTCACCGCTCCTGACATGCCTGGTTAAATAGCTTCATGCATTCCCCATGTAATAACAAGTCTGGAACATCTATTCTTATGTCTGTATGTTGTGCCATTCCTTTATTATTTGCACTAGAAGTTATGAATGAATTGCTATTTGCCTTCAGTAAAGGAACAGAGGGGCGGTGACCAGTTGGAGGTGTGTACCTGCATAGTCTGACTCTAGCCAATCAGTGCTGTCATGTTCAGTCTGTGCAGGGACACACCCCCAACTGGTCACCTCCCCTCTGTTCCCTTACTGAAGGCAAATAGCAATTTATTCATAACTTCTAGTGCAAATAATAAGGGAATGACACAACATACAGACATAAGAATAGATGTTCCAGAATTGTTATTACATGGGGAATGCATGAAGCTATTTAAACAGGCATGTCAGGAGAGGTGAAAGGTCCTCTTTAAGGATGTGATGGGGAATACCTAAGCCAGTTATCCATCCACAGACAGCTGTTTCGGGGTATTGCCCCTCAGTGTGGAGTAGGCTTTCACTGTGTTGAAGACCTATAACTGGGGCTCCACGATTCTTTTGCATATTACTATTTCCCAGAGAGCTTTGCACTTTGGATTGCTGTGTTGAGACTCTTAAATGAGGCTCCACGGTGTTTAGGATAGGTCATCGTTATGTAAATTCCACACAACTTGCAAAGATAATCGAAAAAAATCAGGATCGAATCAGGAAAGAAAAACAGGACGTGTGAATGGAGCCTTAGACGTACTGGCACTGTTAAAACATGATTGAGAAGATGGAAATGACCTTCATGGGGCTCAAATAAACTTCTCTCACCTTTTCGTAATCCAGGAAAGATTCCACCTTGTTCTCCAAGAACTCCGCCATGCCCACCCCCATCTTGTGGCACATGTCTGCAATCACCTTCTGGTAAACCACCGCCAGGTTTCTGAACTCTCGGGAAATCTAGGACAGACAGTTAGCTCAGAATAAGATATGGACACACATTGCTTTCTGTGCAGCGGCATACCTTGAAAAACAATTTATTTTATATGGGAGCAGATGAAAACCGTATGCCATTCTATGCCTGTACACTGATCTATGTCTGGGCCTATCAACGTCATCTGAAAGAAGGCTCAAACATGTGAACAGAGCCCTAGGCAAGGCTGGTACAGCACAAAAAAGATGGGTAACTGTCCTGGGCCACCAGGTCCTTAAGTCTTCATCTCACTGACACAGTTTTACACCAGGTTTCCATAACAGCTCAGCCATTTTTCTTCATTGTTATAGGTGACCGTTAGGGGGTAGGGTGTTGTGGAGATCACTGTTATGGGTGAGGGGTGCTGTGGAGGTCGCTGTTAAGGGGGTGGGCTCCCATGGAACAAATCCAATAAACACTGAAATAGATTGACACTTTTCGGAATACAGCCATAACTTTTTTATTTTTCTGTTCACATAGCTGTTTTTTGCGGGACAAGTTGTACTTTCCAACGCCACTATTTAATATTGCATATGGTGTAGTGGGAAGCGGGAAAAAAATTCCAAAATCGGGTGAAATTGCAAAAAAAAAAAAATGCAATTCTACCACCGTTCTACGTTTTTTTAAATTTATTTTTAACGATGTGCGTTAAAACTGACCAGTTACTTTCATTCTACTGGTCAGTACGAATCCGGCCATACCTAATATGTATAGTTTTTCTTGCATTTTGATAGTGATAAAAAATTATAAAGTTAGACATTTTTTTTTCATTTCTTCACCCCTATAACTTTTTGGTATTTATGTGTACGGAGCTGTATGGGGGCTCATTTTTTGCGGGGCGATCTGAACTTTTTATTGATGCCATTCTGGGGTGTGTATGACTTTTTGATCGTACAGCGCTGGTCGGGAAGGGGTTAAAGGGTTCTCTGTGAATTAACAAAATGAAAATCCTTATATTCCCAAATACATTTCATTATTTATAATGGCTCATTTTGTCTGGGGAGCAAAGATTAGAAGAAACAAAATGGACGCCGTCCTATTAGTACACACAGAACCTGTCCTAATCACACAGGAGGACAAGTTACTTCAGGACACTGGTAAAGAGCTGCCGCATCCTCCTCTCTGCTCTGCTTGTCAGGGATTATGATCCTGAATACAGATGATAAGATCTTCAGCTGAATCTCTGTGGGAATAGAGTTCATGAGAAGACATGAAAGACAGAGAGCACAGACAGGACAGACTGTGATAATGGAGAGTCTGCTCTTCATCAGCCACATCTGCTCAAGAACTCCAGTTCTACAGAGATTCTTATCATCTGTATTCAGGATCACAATCCCTGACAAGTAGAGGATGAGGTAGCTCTTTACCTCAGTGTTGTGAAGTAACTTGTCCTCCTGTGTGATTAGGACAGGTTTTGT
Organism: Rhinella marina; assembly: GCA_900303285.1. Classification (NCBI taxonomy): domain Eukaryota; kingdom Metazoa; phylum Chordata; class Amphibia; order Anura; family Bufonidae; genus Rhinella; species Rhinella marina. The sequence goes on along the minus strand of ONZH01029679.1, from coordinate 20,870 downwards.
GTGTGCTAATAGCATGGCGGCCATTTTGTTTCTCCTAATGATTGCTCACCAGACAAAACAAGCCATTATAACTAATAAAAAGTTATTTGGGATTATATTTACAATGAAGTAGTATTTAAGTATTTTCATTTTCTTAATTCCTGGAGAACTCCTTTAATGTAGGCACTATTATAAAGGCCCTATATGGCACCATTATGTAAGTACCAGAGGAGAAAAATTCCACCTTCCAATTCCCAAAAGATTGCAGCTTTATAATGTCCAGTATAAAATTCAGTACAGGAACACATGCACCGCTTGCCCTTACTCAAAACTTGGGCCTGAAATAAAGCTGCAATTTTTACTGGAATTGAATGAATTTTTCCTTCTCTTCCCTCTTGTCCTCTGACCCTTGTACCCACATCAGTCCGTCTTACCGTGGGGAAGTCCTCCAGAAGTTGCCTATTCTTATCCTTGCTCTCTGTAAACCTCCAGTCCGCCTGGTACATGTACGTGTGGAAGTTTTGTAACATGGGGATTTTGGTCTCCAGACTGAGGGCCATATCATCCTCCAAGGTGTCCAGAGATCGAAGTATCAGATAGAAGATACACACTGCATTTCTATAACGAACAACCGAGAGTCAGTACTCTGGAGGGCACTTTTATGGGACTATGTAATAATAATCACTTTTATTTATACAATATACAAAGAGAGGAATAAGGGCCCTGCTCGTAGGAGCTTACAATATATGAGGACAATAGTACAGGGCTGTGGAGTCGGTAAGCCAAAGCCACGACTCCAACTCCGACTCCTCAATTTCCCCTAACTCCGACTCCCGACTCCCTCATACATGGCGCGTGTTTAAGTAATAACGTTAAACAAACTTTGCATAAATCAATAGTACAGATATATTACAAACTTTATTGTCATGACATGTTTTACTGAATATCTTTACTCTGAACTTCCAGTATCAGGTTTTTCTCTGAGTACAGCTCACTGAGGGCCTGATGTATGAAAACTGTCTAGGTCTTTGTTGCCCATAGCAACCAATCAGAGCTCCCCTTTCATTTCTCCAGAGCACTATAGGAAATGAAAGGGGAGTTCTGATTGGTTTCTATGGGCAACAAAGAAACTTCTACACCTAGACAGTTTTCATACATAAGGCCCTAGGTGTTTTACATCGGAGAAAAAGCAAACTAAAACATAAAGCATATAGAGAGAACAAGCACTGGACAATTGATTTATGCACAGTTTATTGAACGTTTAGATATACTAAGAAGTACTGGCCTTAAAGGGGTTTCTTCAGCACATTGATTCACTGGCTGACAGGCAGTTTGCACTCACTCTGTCTCCTCAGGCTGTGGATGGGTCTCCAGCAGTTATTAGCATATATTAACTTACTCTGACAGAGCAGGAAGTTGTGATCACTAACACTGCATGTAATCACTCAGAGCTCAGTCAAGTATAGGCATTTTCAATGGGGCCGCACGGCGTGTGTTCCGAGCGCTGTGGAACACACGCCAGGCGGTCCCAGGATTTTTGCGCCAGGCCCCAGGATTTTCTTGTCTGAAAGCTTCAGGCTTTAACACAAGACCAGAATGACAGCTAAAGTCCAAGAAACAGAGGAGAAATCACTGTTAGAAATGAAGTCAGGAATAATCGCGAGTGAAACCTGTTTTTACTTTTATTTTCAGCTGCGTTCACAGCTTCTCAATTTCTATCAGTGATATCTTCCCCTGTCCTGAACACATTGCTGTCTGAAAGCTTTGAATGTCTGCTTTAAAACAAGATCAGTTGCACGTTTCTAGCAGCTACCATTCAGGAGGTAGCAGCACCTGAAGCAGTCCTCCCCTCTTCAGGTAGCTACTTTTCCCCACTGCTGGAGCTCCACTCTGGCAAAAAAGTTAGGGGGTTAATATATAAAACAATGTGGTGAATTAACCTAACTGATGGTGTAGAGCATTCCAAAAAACTGGTGCAGTGGTTGTTAGTCTTAAACCACAGTCTTTAAAGGCTATGGGGGGCATGTTTTTATTATTATTGCATGGTACATAGCTAAAAATCATTTTTAATTAGTCTTTATTAAAATTTTGAGCCCCTTTCTCTGTGCAGCCCTGAGATTTTCTAGCAGCAGGCTCTGAGTTTTCACTCTGTTCCGTCAGCCAGCTAAACACTCATTATAGCCCAATTCTTATCTTACTGATAAGAATGTGGCTTAAGTGTTTTTATGACCTTTTATTGATTTAGATATAAGGTTTATTAGATTACTAGCACAAAGTGAAAGTACCATTCACACAACTAGACAGTTAACCCTTTGTGACAGAACGGCTCAGAGCCTGCTACTAGAAAATTTCAAGGCTACGCAGAGAAAGGGGCTCAATATTTTTAATAAAGACCAATTAAAAAAAGAATTTTTAGCCTAAAATGAGCAAAATACAATCATTAAAAATAAATTGCCCCCGATGGACATATTCTTTAAAGAGGACCTTTCACTACTCTTGCCTGTTTTAATAGCTACATGCGTTCCCTAGGTAATAACAATTCTGAAGCATCGTTTCTTATGGCTTGGTGTTGTAGCATTCCTTTATTATTTCTACTAGAAGTTATGAATGAATTGCTAGCAGTCTGCAGTAAGGGTACAGAGGGGTGGTAACCAGTTGGCGGTGTGTACCTGCACAATCTCACTCTATCCAATCAGTGCTGCCATTGTCAGACTGTGCAGGTACACACCTCCAACTGGTTAACACCTCTCTGTACTCTTAGTAGAAATACTAAAGGAATGGGACAACAGAGCGATAAGAATAGATGTTCCAGAATTATTACCTGGGGAACGCATGTAGCTATTAAAGCAGGCGTGTCAGGAAAGGTGAAAGGTCCTCTTTAAGTGGTCACCACATTAGAATTACATTATAGAGCTCCATCCCTCATAATTGCCCTCACTATGCAGTGGGCCACCGCTGCTGGACCTCACTTAAAGGGGTTATCCCACTAATAATGTAGAAAATGAAAATCAGACATCATATAGTAAATGACCATCTCTTTCTAACAAAGCTAGAACCAGCCCTGTACCTCACATGAATCCAGAGATCTCCCCATTTATTGCTCTGCTAGATTTATATCAAGCTGACAGCTCATGGGAGTGTATTCTCTGCTGCAGCTCAGGAGGCATGTCTCAGCTCTCCCTATCACAGCTCAGGAGGCGTGTCTCAGCTCCTCCTATCACAGCTCAGGAGGCGTGTCTCAACTCTCCCTTTCACAGCTCAGGGGGCAGTTAAAAGTTGAAACTGAGCATGTGCGGCCTGCTCAGTGAATAGGTCAAAGAAATAAGAAATTAAGTGGTCCTATAGAGATACATGTTATTGAATAACTCAGTGGCTATGCTACATTTTTAGTTACATGCAATTACAAAAGTATTCAGATCCAGATGCTGGTTTGAAAACTGTAGAATATTTTTCGTGCAACAACCCCTTTAAGACCATGCTGCACTGTCATTAAGCCACAATGAGTTAAGTGAGGAGTGGCACTGAAAGCCCTACAATTTTGCGTGGGTTGCGACTACAATAGATATACTCCTGGTAGGTATGAAGTCACTGGAAAAGGCGGAGTCTCGTCTAATGGGCGGGACCAACAAATTTATGGAGAAACTTCAGTGCCCATTGGTGAAAAGAGGAGCAGGTTGTTATGTAGATGACAGCAATGATTTGTATTTTTGCTTGAGGCTCTTTTTGATGTGTGAGAAGTAATGTTATTTACATGAGACTAAGTTGGGGGCTGCAGGGAGGGGAGTGATCTTATATACATGGGACTCTATGTTGGAGGGATCATCTATAAGGACCCACACTAAACAATTATCATGTAATTTATCCTGCATTGTGAATGGTAAAAGAAAACACTGCCCGATTTGCTGTTTTTTTTTTTTCTAATTTGCCACTCAAAAATGGATTAAACAGCGATCAAAAAGTATTATGTACCCCAAAATGGTATCAATGAAGACGACAAATCATCCTGCAAAAATCACAAAGCCATAAGAAGACAGAAAAATAAAAAAGTTATGGGCCTTGGGATGCAACAATTCAAAAGCATCTTAAATTGTATATCTTTGGTATCGTAATGAGCCAGAGAGTAAAGTTCAAGTTATTTACCCCCAGATGAAGGTTTGCCGAAATGCACGTCAGGGTTGGCGCCATCCCGGAGGTGACACACAATGGGTAACTTTTCTTTGTCCTGACATATTATTACTTGCAGTTTTTGCACTTAGCACTTTATTTGTATGTTTTTTTCTTATTGGACTAAAATGAATTGATCCCTGTGTGTTTACCTTCGCCTGATGTCGCCTTTTCCCTGCACTTGTTTTTAATGGTAATTAATTTTTGAATAACATTCTATTGATTGATAAGCGGTCTGGTATTTTTTGTATAGGTCATTCAAGTTATTATGTTTTAAAATTTACAATGTAAAAAGACCATGGTGGTATTGTTATTATTTCCCACCATTCCAGAAAGTGTTAATAAAAGTTAAATCAGTAACTTACATGTATCTCAAAATGCTATTAAAAACTACAACCACAATAAAAAAAAAAAATGGAAACATCACATGTATTGCGGTGTCCGAAAATACCTGTACTATTAAAAAATTTAAAAAAAAATGGGAAAAAACATATCTATCCTATATGGTAAAATGGTGTATTCCGTCACTTCACCACCCCAAAAAATTACATAGTAACATAACATAGTAACATAATTTATAAGGCCAAAAAAAAAAGCCCTCTGTCCATCCAGTTCTCCCTGTTTTCCTACAAGTTGATCCAGAGGAAGGTAAAAAACCCCTGTGAGGTAGAAGCCAGTTTTCCCCACTTTAGAGGAAAAAATTCCTTCCCGACTCCAATCAGACATCAGAATAACTCCCTGGATCAACGACCCCTCTGTAGTAACTATAACCTGTAATATTATTACCTCCAGAAATACATCCAGGCCCCTCCTGAACTCTTTTAGTGAACTTACCATCACCACCTCCTCAGGCAGAGAGTTCCATAGTCTCACTGCTCTTACCGTAAAGAATCCTCTTCTATGTTTGTGTACAAACCTTCTTTCCTCCAGACGCAGAGGATGTCCCCTCGTCACAGTCACAGTCCTGGGGATAAATAGATGATGGGAGAGATCTCTGTACTGACCCCTGATATATTTATACATAGTTATTAGATCTCCCCTCAGTCGTCTCTTTTCTAAAGTGAATAACCCTAATTTTGATAATCTTTCTGGGTACTGTAGTCCACCCATTCCAGTTATTACTTTAGTTGCCCTCCTCTGAACCCTCTCCAGCTCTGCTATGTCTGCCTTGTTCACAGGAGCCCAGAACTGTACACAGTCCTCCATGTGTGGTCTGACTAGTGATTTGTAAAGTGGCAGGACTATGTTCTCATCACCGGCATCTATGCCTCTTTTGATGCAACCCATTATCTTATTGGCCTTGGCAGCAGCTGTCTGACACTGGTTTCTGCAGCTTAGTTTGCTGTTCACTAAAATTCCTAGGTCCTTTTCCATGTCAGAGTTACCCAGTGTTTTACCATTTAGTATGTACTGGTGACTTGCATTATTCCTTCCCATATGCATAACCTTACATCAGTGTCAGAGGCGTAGCTAGAGGTTCAGCACAGGGGGGCGAAACATACTTGAGTGGGCCCCCCACTTATTGGCTTCCCAAACGCACGTTTCCAACTTCACAGGCACATACTACTAGTTGTGGTTATAATATTGTATTAGAAAGATGACTGTATAAACTGCAAGATCGTCTATGCTGCTAAGTACAGTACAATAGACTTTCTACATACCCTAGTCTAAATACTCTACCACATCATGCAGTACAATATAGGAGTAATAGGAGTAAAAAACAAGGGGACTCCGATGTTAAAGGAAACGTGTCCCCAGTTTTTACATCACTCCCCTGCCCCCATCAGACCTCAGATCAGCTTAATGTGCCCCCATCAGACCTCAGATCAGCTTAATGTGCCCCCATCAGACCTCAGATCAGCTTAATGTGCCCCCATCAGACCTCAGATCAGCTTAATGTGCCCCCATCAGACCTTAGATCAGCGTATTGTGCCCCATCAGACCTCAGATCAGCGTATTGTGCCCCCCATCAGACCTCAGATCAGCGTATTGTGCCCCCATCAGACCTCAGATCAGCGTATTGTGCCCCCATCAGACCTCAGATCAGCGTATCGTGCCCCCATCAGACCTCAGATCAGCTTAATGTGCCCCCATCAGACCCTCAGATCAGCGTATTGTGCCCCATCAAACCTCAGATCTGCATATTGCACCCCCATCAGACCTCAGATCAGCGTATTGTGCCCCCATCAGATCAGCTTAATGTGCTCCCATCAGACTTCAGATCACCGTATTGTGCCCCATCAAACCTCAGATCAGCCTATTGTGCCCCCCATCAGACCTCAGATCAGCGTATTGTGCCCCCCATCAGACCTCAGATCAGCGTATCGTGCCCCCATCAGACCTCAGATCAGCTTAATGTGCCCCCATCAGACCTCAGATCAGCGTATTGTGCCCCATCAAACCTCAGATCTGCATATTGTGCCCCCATCAGACCTCAGATCATCGTATTGTGCCCCCATCAGACCTCAGATCAGCTTAATGTGCCCCCATCAGACCTCAGATCAGCGTACTGTGCTCCCATCAGACCTCAGATCAGCGTACTGTGACCCCATCAGACCTCAGATCAGCGTATTGTGCCCCCCATCAGACCTCAGATCAGCGTATCGTGCCCCCATCAGACCTCAGATCAGCTTAATGTGCCCCCATCAGACCTCAGATCAGCCTATTGTGCCCCATCAAACCTCAGATCTGCATATTATGCCCCCATCAGACCTCAGATCATCGTATTGTGCCCCCATCAGACCTCAGATCAGCCTACTGTGTCCCCATCAGACCTCAGATCAGCGTATTGTGCCCCATCAGACCTCACATCAGCCTACTGTGCCCCCATCAGACCTCAGATTAGCGTATTGTGCCCCATCAGACCTCAGATCAGCCTACTGTGCCCCCATCAGACCTCACATCAGCCTACTGTGCCCCCATCAGACCTCACATCAGCCTACTGTGCCCCCATCAGACCTCACATCAGCGTATTGTGCCCCCATCAGACCTCAGATCAGCTTAATGTGCCCCCATCAGACCTCAGATCAGCTTAATGTGCCCCCATCAGACCTCAGATCAGCGTACTGTGCCCCATCAGACCTCAGATCAGCGTACTGTGCCCCCATCAGACCTCAGATCAGCGTACTGTGCCCCATCAGACCTCAGATCAGCGTATTGTGCCCCCATCAGACCTCAGATCAGCATATTGTGCCCCATCAAACCTCAGATCTGCATATTGTGCCCCCATCAGACCTCAGATCAGCGTATTGTGCCCCATCAGACCTCAGATCAGCCTATTGTGCCCCCCATCAGACCTCAGATCAGCGTATTGTGCCCCCATCAGACCTCAGATCAGCGTATTGTGCCCCCATTCAGACCTCTGATCAGCGTATCGTGCCCCCATCAGACCTCAGATCAGCTTAATGTCCCCCCATCAGACCTCAGATCAGCGTATTGTGCCCCATCAAACCTCAGATCTGCATATTGCGCCCCCATCAGACCTCAGATCAGCGTATTGTGCCCCCATCAGATCTCAGATCAGCTTAATGTGCCCCCATCAGACTTCAGATCAGCGTATTGTGCCCCATCAAACCTCAGATCAGCCTATTGTGCCCCCATCAGACCTCAGATCAGCGTATCGTGCCCCCATCAGACCTCAGATCAGCTTAATGTGCCCCCATCAGACCTCAGATCAGCGTATTGTGCCCCATCAAACCTCAGATCTGCATATTGTGCCCCCATCAGACCTCAGATCATCGTATTGTGCCCCCATCAGACCTCAGATCAGCTTAATGTGCCCCCATCAGACCTCAGATCAGCGTACTGTGCCCCCATCAGACCTCAGATCAGCGTACTGTGCCCCCATCAGACCTCAGATCAGCGTATTGTGCCCCCATCAGACCTCAGATCAGCCTATTGTGCCCCATCAAACCTCAGATCTGCATATTATGCCCCCATCAGACCTCAGATCAGCGTATTGTGCCCCATCAAACCTCAAATCTGCATATTGTGCCCCCATCAGACCTCAGATCAGCGTATTGTGCCCCCATCAGACCTCAGATCAGCCCACCCAGCCACATAAGATAAAAATAAAAAACCTTTCTTACCTGTTCTGCGCTGCGGCTGCCCTCCGGTCCGCGCTCCGCTCTCTTCCCTGGCCCGCGCACACTATGACCTGACGCTGCGTGCCTGCCAGGGAAGAGAGCAGAGCGCGGACCGGAGGGCAGCCGCAGCGCAGAACAGGTAAGTAAGATTTTTTATTTATATCTTATGTGGCTGGGTGGGCTGATCTGAGGTCTGATGGGGGTCCCTAAATACAAGTGAGCGCTTCCATAATGGAAGCGCTCACTTGTATTCGCCTTATGGTAGGTAACTTCATCCTTGCTGGGCCCCCTTGAGTCACTGGGCCCGGAGCCGTCGCCCCCCCTGCCCCCCCGGTAGCTACGCCACTGATCAGTGTTAAACCTCATCTGCCACTTCTCTGCCCAAGCCTCCAGTCTATCCAGATCCATCTGTAGCAGTGTACTGTCCTCTTCTGTTTTAATTACTTTACACAGTTTAGTGTCATCTGCATATATTGAAGAGAATAGGGCCCAATACTGACCCCTGTGGTACCCCACTAGTGACAGTGACCCAATCTGAGTATGTACCATTAATAACCACCCTCTGTTTTCTATCACTGAGCCAGTTACTTACCCACATACAGACATTTTCTCCCAGGCCAAGCATTCTCATTTTGTATACTAACCTTTTATGTGGTACCGTGTCAAATGCTTTGGAAAAGTCCAGATATACGACATCCTTTGATTCGCCGCGGTCCAGTCTAGAACTTACCTCCTCATAGAAACTGATTAAATTAGTTTGATATGACCGATCCCTCATGAAGCCATGCTGATATGGAGTTATTTGCTTATTTTCATTGAGGTGCTCCAAGATAGCATCTCTTAAAAAACCTTCTAACAGTTTACCCAGGACAGATGTTTCGCTTTCTGAGCAGATCTCAGTGTGGTGAAACTATAGTACATAGAGTATATGATATGTAGATACTAGGACACAGCTCTGCCCTCAGCATGTCTAGCCCTGTCAATCAAGAGGGGGGTATTACATAGCAGTGCTCAGACGATTCAGCTCAGCCTCAGTGTGCTATAAATTCTCATTTGCATATGCCTTTTATCGTACAGACAAAAGAAAGGTCTAGTTTTAATCAGCATGATGAGCCCTACCAGGTTTAATAGGGTTGGTCCTGGTGACACAGCCTCTTCAATTCTTTTAGGATACACAGGGGTGTATGCCATCTGGTCCCAGTGATTTGTCTATTTTAATCTTTTCTGCACTTCTTCGTGGGTCAGACAGGCCACTTTTAATGGGGAACTTGCTTTTACATTCTGCATTTCATCTGACTGTTTATTTCACTCAGCGATTACAGTGGAGAAAAAAATAAATTCATAGATTCACTTTCTCATCTCTCTCTACAACCCCTCCCTCATCACTCTGTAAAAGGTCAATACTTTCAGGTTTATTGGTTTCAATGTGGACTGCAGACTGTGTCCCCCCCCCCCCCCGTAATCTATCAACCCGATCTGTGATATGTCGAACTCAAGTGCCAGACAACACACAGTTCGACGATCTTCATGAATCTGTAACCCTAATGATGGAGTCTTCCACTACCAGCACCTGTCTGGCCTACCCTGCTCCCTTGGTCCGCTGCTTATTGGAGCTGACATTGACTGGCGACGGAAGTGTCCTGCTGCAGCATTGCTCATCTACCAACCTTGTAAACTTGTTTGGGTGTGTCAGATCAGGGCTAGCCTCCTTGGCGCTCTTCCCTCTAATGGTTATCCAGCTACCTACTTCGCTTTCCTGAGCCTACACAGTACCACTCTTCCTCACATCTACCCCATAGAGTATCTGCTCAGTGAGCAGTAAACTGTTTTCCAAATTGTCAGCGCTTCTCAGTGTCAAAATTGCCTAGTTTAGATACACGATGTGCAATTCCAAACTGGCAATTTGCTCACATTTTGAAGAAAGATATGTACCCTCAAACAGCTGTTCCAGGACTGCATACATTAGACAAGGTGTGCACTGGACTGCGCTGTCAATACACATACTAGAGGGGATTACATAAGAAAAGAGAAAGAAAAAAAATACAGTCCAATAAAATTATACACAATTGACTTAAAGGGGTATTCTCATCTTAGACAATGGGGGCATATCGCTAGGATATGCCCCCATTGTCTTATAGGTGCGGGTCCCACACCTATCTCCAGAACGGAGCGGGGAGCGCTGCGCCTGGAGGACCCCAGGTTTCCGGGGGTCCGGCCACCACCAGGCGCAGCTCCCCGCGCCGCTCATAGAAATGAATGGGAGCCGGGCCGTGCATGCGCGGTGCGCTCCCATTCATTTCTATGGAGCCGACGGAATTAGCCGAGCCAGCGCTCGGCTCTTTTCGGCGGCCCCATAGAAATGAATGGAGGGCGGCTGCGCATGCGCAGTGCGCCCTCATTCATTTCGGGGACTCCGTTCTGGAGATAGGTGCGGGTCCCAGCGGTGGGACCCGCACCTATAAGACAATGGGGGCATATCCTAGCGATATGCCCCCATTGTCTAAAATGAGAATAACCCTTTAAAGGGGTTATCCCAAGAATAATGTAAAAAATGAAAATCAGACATCATATAGGACATGACCATCTCTTTCTAACAAAGCTACAACCAGCCCTGTACCTCACATGGATCCAGAGATCTCCACATTCATTGCTCTACTAGATTTATACAAACCTGTGGCTTAAGGAGACTGACTTTTCTGTTGCGGCCAGGGGGCGTGTCAGGAGGCAATTAAATGTTATACTGAGCATGTGCGGCCATCTCAGTGAGCAGGACAAGGAAATAATGTCTGGGATGTGACATGTAATACACACAGACAGTGCACACAGGTATGTGTGGGATATGACATATAATACACACACACAGTGCACATAGGTATGTCTGGGATGTGACATGTAATACAGACACACAGTGCACACAGGTATGTCTGGGATGTGACATGTAATACAGACACAGTGCACACAGGTATGTCTGGGATGTGACATGTAATACACACACAGTGCACACAGGTATGTCTGGGATATGACATGTAATACAGACACACAGTGCACACAGGTATGTCTGGGATGTGACATGTAATACAGACACAGTGCACACAGGTATGTCTGGGATGTGACATGTAATACACACACAGTGCACACAGGTATGTCTGGGATGTGACATGTAATACAGACACAGTGCACACAGGTATGTCTGGGATGTGACATGTAATACAGACACAGTGCACACAGGTATGTCTGGGATGTGACATGTAATACAGACACACAGTGCACACAGGTATGTCTGGGATGTGACATGTAATACAGACACACAGTGCACACAGGTATGTCTGGGATGTGACATGTAATACAGACACACAGTGCACACAGGTATGTCTGGGATGTGACATGTAATACAGACACACAGTGCACACAGGTATGTCTGGGATGTGACATGTAATACAGACACAGTGCACACAGGTATGTCTGGGATGTGACATGTAATACACACACACAGTGCACACAGGTATGTCTGGGATGTGACAATATAATACAGACACACAGTGCACACAGGTATGTCTGGGATATGACATGTAATACACACACAGTGCACACAGGTATGTCTGGGATATGACATGTAATACAGACACACAGTGCACACAGGTATGTCTGGGATGTGACATGTAATACAGACACACAGTGCACACAGGTATGTCTGGGATGTGACATGTAATACAGACACAATGCACACAGGTATGTCTGGGATGTGACATGTAATACACACACACAGTGCACACAGGTATGTCTGGGATGTGACATGTAATACAGACACACAGTGCACACAGGTATGTCTGGGATGTGACAATATAATACAGACACACAGTGCACACAGGTATGTCTGGGATATGACATGTAATACACACACAGTGCACACAGGTATGTCTGGGATATGACATGTAATACAGACACACAGTGCACACAGGTATGTCTGGGATGTGACATGTAATACAGACACACAGTGCACACAGGTATGTCTGGGATGTGACATGTAATACAGACACAATGCACACAGGTATGTCTGGGATGTGACATGTAATACACACACACAGTGCACACAGGTATGTCTGGGATGTGACATGTAATACAGACACACAGTGCATACAGGTATGTCTGGGATGTGACATGTAATACAGACACAGTGCACACAGGTATGTCTGGGATGTGACAAGTAATACAGACACACAGTGCACACAGGTATGTCTGGGATGTGACATGTAATACAGACACACAGTGCACACAGGTATGTCTGGGATGTGACATGTAATACAGACACACAGTGCACACAGGTATGTCTGGGATGTGACATGTAATACACACACACAGTGCACACAGGTATGTCTGGGATATGACATGTAATACAGACACAGTGCACACAGGTATGTCTGGGATGTGACATGTAATACACACACACAGTGCACACAGGTATGTCTGGGATATGACATGTAATACAGACACAGTGCACACAGGTATGTCTGGGATGTGACATGTAATACACACACACAGTGTACACAGGTATGTCTGGGATGTGACATGTAATACAGACACACAGTGCACACAGGTATGTCTGGGATGTGACATGTAATACAGACACACAGTGCACACAGGTATGTCTGGGATGTGACATGTAATACACACACAGTGCACACAGGTATGTCTGGGATGTGACATGTAATACAGACACACAGTGCACACAGGTATGTCTGGGATGTGACATGTAATACACACACAGTGCACACAGGTATGTCTGGGATGTGTCTGTAATCTTCTGTGGGGCAGTGCTCTTAGTTATATAGGTGAAAAATAGGTGAAAGACTCACACACTTGTGAACAAAACACTTAACCGCTCGCAAACTCGTGTTTCCAGTCTGTTTATATAGCTGCTGTTCCCCGACACCAGACTGCTGTTTTTTTTTTCTCTGGATTCAAAGCAACGCTCTCCACTTATACACTTTTCTGTCACCGACCACTAATCTGGAATATTTGATAATCCAACACAACTGATACCAGATTACAGACATTTTACTGTATTTAAACAGTTTAGCTGCCTCACTACCGAACCACAGCAATAAGAACGGGTTATCTGACCATCCAATAATCCAGAATACTTGATAATCCAGCAGAATAATGCCGGATTAAAGGAATTTCACTGTATGTTAAAAGTGGACAATGCAGCAGGGTTCCTACAGAACTTCAGCATTAAAAACTGGTCACTGTCCGCTCCATGACTGCCCAGTAATCCAGAGTATTTTATAAACCAGCGTCTGTCCGTTCCCAATACTGCCAAACTAAAGGAATTTTTCTGTATATTAAAGGTGGACAGTCCTGCAGCCTCGCTACAAAACTTCAAGGTTAAAAACTTTTCCCTTGACCTCCCAGTAATCCAGAATAATTAATAATCTGGCAGCCTTATTATAAAACTTCACAGAAATGATTAGTTGAACAACTAATTATTATTCCAAAATCAGTGATGCCGGATTAAAGGAATTTTTAGTTTTTTAAATTTAGAGAGTTCAGTAGCCTGACGACAGAGGTCAACTAGAAAAATATTCATTTGATCATCATAATCCATCAGATTAGAAGGATTTTAGATTAAATAGCGTATAGTAAGGCTGAATACCATCAATAATCCAATACCAGTGATGCCAGACTAAAGGAATTTTACTGTATACTAGAAATGGACGGTCCAGCAGTCTTAATAACGTTTCTCGGTCCGGTAATCCAGAATATTTGCTAAATGTATTTACTACAGTAACATCAATAAACAACCCCAATCAATCAGTACAGAATAGCGGAGATGTCACCCACCTCAGCTCTCCATCCAGGGCATAGGTGGTGGCGGCAAAGCTCCTGCCAGTCTGGTCCAGGTACTTGTAGCAGGTCTGCAGACTATCACTCATGGAGTCCTGTGGGGGTAGAGTAAAAGAGTGAAGTTTGCACACGGCCAGGTTTTGGGGGGTGAAGCACTTGTGCACGGTGCGGCCCTCCTTCAGCCCCCGCTCCTGCTGACAGTCAGAAGTGACCCCAGACCACTGGGCTTTTGCACCAAGTCTAAGAGCCAAACTTGGAGGAAAAGTTCTCCCCGGCTGACAGTGATCATCCACAGTTCCCAAGAACATGTGAGTTGGCACCAGATGGAATGCCCACAGACCCTGGCAACCCTGCACGCTGCATGAGTGGTCTTCACAACAAACAAGTGGTACACCATCCAGAGCTGCACCCTACTACAATGCGTACATGCATTACATTACTTATCCTGTACTGATCCTCAGTTACATCCTGTATTATACTCCAGAGCTGCACTCACTATTCTGCTGGTGAAGACACTGTGTACATACATTATATTACTTATCCTGTACTGATCCTGAGTTACATCCTGTATTATACTCCAGAGCTGCACTCACTATTCTGCAGCTGCAGTCACTGTGTACATACATTACTTATCCTGTACTGATCCGGAGTTACATCCTGTATTATACTCCAGAGCTGCACTCACTATTCTGCTGGTGCAGTCACTGTGTAGATACATTACTTATCCTGTACTGATCCTCAGTTACATCCTGTATTATACTCCAGAGCTGCACTCACTATTCTGCAGCTGCAGTCACTGTGTACATACATTACTTATCCTGTACTGATCCGGAGTTACATCCTGTATTATACTCCAGAGCTGCACTCATTATTCTGCTGGTGGAGTCACTGTGTATATACATTACATTACTTATCCTGTACTGATCCGGAGTTACATCCTGTATTATACTCCAGAGCTGCACTCACTATTCTGCAGCTGCAGTCACTGTGTACACACATTACTTATCCTGTACTGATCCTGAGTTACATCCTGTATTATACTCCAGAGCTGCACTCACTATTCTGCTGGTGCAGTCACTGTGTACATACATTACATTACTTATCCTGTACTGATCCTGAGTTACATCATGTATTATACTCCAGAGCTGCACTCACTATTCTGCTGGTGGAGTCACTGTGTACATACATTACATTACTTATCATGTACTGATCCCAAGTTACATCCTGTATTATACTCCAGAGCTGCACTCACTATTCTGCTGGTGGATTCACTGTAGCCAGCAGAATAGTGAGTACAGCTCTGGAGTATAATACAGGATATAACTCATGATCAGTACAGGATAAGTAATGTATGTACACAGTGACTCCACCAGCAGAATAGTGAGTGCAGCTCTGGAGTATAATACAAGATGTAACTCAGGATCAGTACAGAATAAGTAATGTATGTACACAGTGGCTCCACCAGCAGAATAGTGAGTGCAGCTCTGAAGTATAATACAGGATATAACTCAGGATCAGTACAGGATAAGTAATGTATGTACATAGTGACTGCACCAGCAGAATATTGAGTGCAGCTCTGGAGTATAATACAGGATGTAACTCAGGATCAGTACAGGACTGAATGTTATGGCCAGGGCCACGATCAGAGTTCTACTGGCGGTACTGCCGTCAGGGGGTGACTGGCTGGGCTGGAGACTACATTCATATCTGTGCTCACTGGTAACGGGGCCCGGAACTGCGATTGTACTTCATGCATGAGAGCGCTCACCACAGCAGCATCACGTGTGGTCGGTCCGGCATCTATCAGGCTCCACACTGCCCAGATGTGATGCTGCTGTGGAGAGCGCACTGATGGGGGCCCGGCATGAAGTACAATGACAGTTGCGGCCCCATTGGAGCGCAGATGGCGGGAAAATGTGGGCACAGTAGGGAGATTACCAAGGGGGGTGAACATTGCTGGGGGAAGTTGGGGAACGTTACTATGGTGACTATAGGGACATTGCTAGAGGCAGTTGGTGGAAATTACTATGGGCACTATAGGGACACTGCTAGAGACAGTTGGGGACGTGACTATGGGAACTATAGAGACATTGCTAGAGGCAGTTGGGGGACATTACTATTGGCACTATAGGGACATTGTTAGAGGCAGTCAGGGGGACGTTACTATGGGCACCATAGAGACACTACTGTGGGCACTATAGGGACACTGCTAGGGGCAGTTGGGGGACATTACTATGGGCACTATAGGGACATTGCTAGGGGCAGTTGGGGGACATTACTATGGGCACTATAGGTAAATTGCTAGGGGATGTTACTGTGAGCACTAGAGGGACATTGTTAGGGACAGCTGGGGGACATTACTATGAGCACTATAGGGACACTGCTAGGGGCAGTTGGGAGACATTACTATGGGCACTCAACACCCGGCACCAACGTCGATCAGCTGTATGAAGAGAAGAAGTGCTGTGCGCACATGCCGTCTCCTGTCTCTCTTCCTGTTCGCTGCTGTTATATCTATGGCAAACAGGAAGAGGGGGGTGTCGGACCCCCACTGACCTGAGGACAGGTCATCAATATTAAAAGCCCAGAGAACGCCTTTAATAAAACGTCTGATTTTATGCTTCTTCTCATCGAATGGATTTGTAAATTTGTAGCGGGCGTGCTTTATTAGACACCGCCATATCTGCTGCTGTCCTGCTTCCTCCTGATGACGCTGCTTTGGCAGTGAAATATGTCGAGTGGATAATATCATTTATTTCTGCTTATTTTAGCTATCATGTGATATAAGATAGAGGCAGGGGATCCGGGACGTGTGACTGTGTGCACAGCAAGGATCCCATGATTGTAAAACATACCTCATTACGATCTTTCTCATGTAATAATACACACCGCAGGCGGAACATGGGGTTTTATATATGTTATTATTTTAAAAAATGTAACCACCACCTGGATGGGGGAAGGGTAATGTTCACACAGCATTTTCTGTGCGCAAAAATCTGCATCAGGTTTCTTTGGATGTTTTTGATGTGGATTTTCATTCCTGCCCTTTTTCAATGGGAATAATTTTTTCGGCGGGATTCGCGGCAAGAATGGACAGGACACCCCTTTTTTTATATGGTTTAACACGCGGATTCCCCATTGAAATCAATGGGGACGTTCTCCATGCATTTCTGGCGTGGATTTTAGGTGCCAAATCTGCACCAAAATCTTCTATGTCAACACAACCTACAAGTTGCAAGACTCTGGAAAGACACATCACCCATCAAAAATCATCATGAATTAAATTTGCAGTGTTTAACCCCTTCGCAACCGGCGCCGTACATGTACGGCGCTCGGGCGGTGCGGGGACATGACGCCCGCTCGCGGGTGCGGCGGGCGTCATGGCCGGCAAGTCTCTGCTGTTTCTAACAGCAGAGACTTGCCGCTTCTTACCTCCGTCGGCGGTGACTTCCAGGGCCTTCTGATGTGACACGTGATCACGGCATCAGTATGCGTCTGAACCCGGAAGCCTACGCTTCCGGGTGGTGTACAGACGCCCCGATTGGCCAATCGGGGTGTCTGTACACCATATGAAAACTGTAATCCTCGCTGGTGAGGATTACAGTTTTCAAACTGCAATTCTTATTCTGGCCACTAGATGGCAGGCCAGGATAAGAAATGAGCAATTCATGGATT
The DNA here is from genome assembly GCA_900303285.1 of Rhinella marina. Classification (NCBI taxonomy): domain Eukaryota; kingdom Metazoa; phylum Chordata; class Amphibia; order Anura; family Bufonidae; genus Rhinella; species Rhinella marina. The sequence goes on along the minus strand of ONZH01029679.1, from coordinate 3,123 downwards.
TCTGAGTCTATAAAACCCAGAATTGCTCATAAAGAAAAAAAACAAAACACAATATATCAGCTCATATTTGAGATTTAAAATAATCACAAAAATGTAAGAAAATATCTAAAAAATAAAAAAAGATATAAAAGTTCAAATCACCCCCCTTTCCGTATAAGTAAAAAATAAATACCTAAATAACAATAAATATAGACATCATGGGTATCACCGTGACCGAAAACGCCCATACTTTTAAAATATAAAAAAAAATTTCAATACGGCGAATTGTGCGGCGGAAAAAAGCGTCCAAATGGCGATTTGCCATTTTTTGTCGCTTTTTTTTTAATAAAAAAAATTAAATAAAAAGTGATCAAAAAGTCATACACACCCCAGAATGGTATCAATAAAAACTTCAGACCGCCCCGCAAAAAATGAGCCCCCATACAGCTCTGTACACATAAATACCAAAAATTTATAGGGGTCAAGATAGGACAAGGAAAAAAAAAAAAAAAAAAAAAGGGCACCTTTCTAATTATTTTATCACCATCTAAACGCAGGAAAAACTATACATATTAGGTATTGCCGGATTCGTACTGACCAGTAGAATGAAAGTAACCGGTCAGTTTTAATGCACATCGAACGCTGTAAATAAGAAACCCGTAGAACTGTAGCGGAATAGCGGTTTTCTTGCTATTTCACCCCATTTGGATTTTTTTTCCCGCTTCCCACTACACCATATGCAATATTAAATGGTGGCGTTGGAAAGTACAACTTGTCCCGCAAAAAAACAAGCCTTCATACAGCTATGTGAACAGAAAAATAAAACAGTTATGGCTGTTTGAAGGCAGGGAGCGCAAAACGAAAATGCAGAACCGAAAAAACCTCCGGGAGTGAAAGGGTTAAGGTCTACATCCGACCCCTTATCACTATGAGGGGCGCGTTTATCGCCGTACTGTACAATACATTATAACCTGTAATAATAAGCAGCAGATACTTGGTATTCAGATCACTGTACACAGTGTTGACAACCTCTAGACGCTACTGACAACCTCTAAGACAGAGATCGCTCTCTGCTGACAACCTCTAGGACAGAGATAATAGATGGGACACTGCTGACAACCTCTAGGACAGAGATAATAGGTGGGACACTGCTGACAACCTCTAGGACAGAGATAATAGATGGGACACTGCTGACAACCTCTAGGACAGAGATAATAGGTAGGACACTGCTGACAACCTATAGATCGGCGCCTCCTCCAGGTCTGTGGTCTTACCCGGTCCTGCTTAGACATCGCAAGCCGACAGCCGCCCAGCCTGAACCTGACCAGGTTGTAGATCTCCTCCGGGTGTCCTAGAGACTTCAGGATGTCCATGTCCGCGGTGTACGATGAGAGATGCTCTGCCTCAGCATCGCCACACGTCTTTTTATGTACCCGCTAGCGATTCATTCCTTTAGCTCCGCCTACACCTGTCATTCTCGCCCAATAGCTGTGCAGCTCCGGAGAAGATTCACGACCCCGATTGGAGCGAGTGTCAACCAATTAGGGAAGACCTGTTGCCAGGGAGACGGCTCGCGCTAGAAGGTGATTGGCTGTACGGAATGCGATGTAACAGAACTGTGGAAATGTGCTAGTCATGTCCAGCGACATTATCGGGAGAGAGATGTTGTGTCCCTATGGGCAGGGGCATGCTGGGAATTGTGGTACCTCAGACGTCAGGTGAGGCTGGTGTAGGACTACAAGCCCCAGCATTCCTTAGTATTAGTATATCCAGAGTGTGAGGAATGTATAGAAATGGCACCCAGTACATAATGGGGGCCCTCACAACCTGTAACTGCTCAGTGCCCTCTGTGAGATTACCGAGGGGGGTGAACATTGCTGGGGAAGTTGGGTGACGTTACTATGGTGACTATAGGGACATTGCTAGAGGCAGTTGGGGGACGTTACTGTGGGCATTATAGGGACTCTGATAGAGGAAGTTGGGGGACGTTACTATAGGCACTATAGGGACACTACTATGGGCACTATAGGGACATTGCCAGGGGCAGTTGGGGGACATTACTATGGCCACTATAGGGACATTGCTAGAGGCACTTGGGGGACATTACTATGAGCACTATAGGGACATTGTTAGAGGCAGTTGGGGGACGTTACTATGGGCATTATAGGGACTCTGATAGAGGAAGTCGGGTGGACGTTACTATGGGCACTATAGGGACATTGCCAGGGGCAGTTGGGGGACATTACTATGGGCACTATAGGGACACTACTATGGGCACTATAGGGACATTGCTAGGGACAGTTGGGGGACAGTACTACGGGCACTATAGGGACATTACTAGGGGCAGTTGGGGGGAAATTACTATGAGCACTATAGGGACATTAACAGGGACAGTTTGGGGACATTACTATGAGCACTATAGGGACATTAGCAGGGACAGTTTGGGGACATTACTATGGGCACTATAGGGACATTAACAGGGACAGTTTGGGGACATTACTATGGGCACTATAGGGACATTAACAGGGACAGTTTGGGGACGTTACTATGGGCACTCAACACCCGGCACCAACGTCGATCAGCTGTATGAAGAGAAGAAGTGTTGTACGCACATGCCGTCTCCTGTCTCTCTTCGTGTTCGCTGTTGTTATATCTATGGCAAACATGAAGAAGGGGGTGTCGGCATGGGCGTAGCAATAGGGGAAGCAGGGGAAGCAGCTGCTTTGGGGCCCAGACCCACAAGGGGCCCCCTTTAGGAGGGAGACTAATTGATTTTTTTGTCAGGGCCCCCTCAACAGTATTATACAATGACATTATATACAGTGACACTATAGGAAACGGATGGAGCGGCTGTCAGGTCTTGTCTGGGAGAGCTCAATCTTGACTAGTCACAAGACTGAGGGTTGCATGTGAGTTGTGGGTTGCGAAGAAGTTTCTTGGGGGGCCCCATTCAAAAATTTGCTGTGGGGCCCAGTTAGTTGTAGTTACGCCACTGGGTGTCAGACCCCCACTGACCTGAGAACAGGTCATCAATATTAAAAGCCCAGAGAACGCCTTTAATAAAACGTCTGATTTTATGCTTCTTCTCATCGAATGGATTTGTAAATTTGTAGCGGGCGTGCTTTATTAGACCACCGCCATATC
>ONZH01029678.1:0-12642 GCA_900303285.1 Rhinella marina | reverse complement strand
GGTGTGACCCGCAGGAGGTGAACGGCCTTGGTTCTACTGAGTCGGGTGTTTAGCACTCATATGCCTGTGCATGCTGGTAGTGGTTAGGCTGGTAGCGGTGGCTCCTCTGCTGATCCTGGTGTGGCACAGGTTGCACACCACAGTCCGTCGGTCATCCTCACTTTCTTTAAAAAACCTCCAGACTTGCGAACATCTACTGTAGGCCTCGGCATGGGAACTTGACTCCGTGAAACAGTTGCTGATCTACCTGCTCTGGCCCTGCTTCTCCCTCTGGCCACCCCACTGCCTCTTCCAACCTGTTCTGGTGCTGCACTTGCCTCCCCCTCAGAAGCACTGTCGTGAGTTGCATTACCAACCCAGCTTGGGTCAGTCACCTCATCATCCACCAGCTCTTCCTCCGATTCCTCACTCTGCTCCCCCCTTGGACTTCCTGCCCTGACAACAACGTCACTGTCTGACAACCGTGTCTCATCATCATCATTATCATCTGACACCTCTTCACGCACTACTTGCACTAAGTCCACACTCTCATCACCCACAGACTGTGAAAGTTCTAAATTTTGGGCATTGGGACAGAGCAACTGCTCAGGTTGCTGTTGAGCAGTGGTTTGTGTCTCTGGGTAGGGTCCTGAAAAGAGTTCCTGTGAGTATGCCTGATCTGAATCCATACTTTCCGTGGGGGGGCAGGCTGGGGGGAAGGAGGTTGAACTGGAGGAGCCAGAGGTCTACTCCCTTGGCTAGCGTGGGTGGACTGCGTGGAAGACTGGGTGGTGGATAAATTACTGGACGCATTGTCTGATATCCACGTCATCACCTGTTTGCACTGTTGTGGTTTCAATAGTGGTGTACCACGTGACCCAGTAAGTTGCAAAATTAAGCTAGGGAGCGAAACTCTGCGGCGTTCCACTGCTCCCTCTTCAGCATGTACTGTCACCCTGCCCAGGACCATGGCCTCTGCCCCCTACACTACTTGAACGCCCACGCCCTCTTCCTCGACCCATAGCGCTTGGGTTCTACATTTTGTATATTCACTAAACTGTCGAATTAATATCTGAGGCCAAAACCGTATTCAGCAGACAGTAGAATTACTATCTGAGGCAAAAAAACGTAGTCTTTAGACGGCGGCTATTGTACCGCAAACCACTCAATTTTTCACTGCACTGTAGGATGTATAACTAAGAGAAAAAACGTATATTTTCTAGACTCCGGCTAGTGTGCAGCACACGACAGAATTTTGCACTGCACTGTAGTATATATGACTGAGGGGAAAAACATAGTCTTTAGACGGCGGCTATTGCACCGCAAACCACTCAATTTTTCACTGCACTGTAGGATATATAACTGAGAGAAAAAACGTATATTTTCTACACTCCGACTAGTGTGCAGCACACGAGACAATTTTGCACTGCACTGTAGTATATATGACTGAGAGGAAAAACGTAGTCTTTAGATGGCTTCTATTGCACCACAAACCACTCAATTTTTCACTGCACTGTAGGATATATAACTGAGAGAAAAAAATGTATATTTTCTACACTCCGGCTAGTGTGCAGCGCACAACACAATTTTGCACTGCACTGTAGGATATATGACTGAGAGGAAAAAAGTAGTCTTTAGACGGTGGCTATTGCACCGCAAACCACTCAATTTTTCACTGCACTGTAGGATATATAACTGAGAGAAAAAACATATTTTCTACACTCCGGCTAGTGTGCAGCACACAACAGAATTTTGCACTGCACTGTAGTATATATGACTGAGAGGAAAAACGTATTTTCTAGACTGATGCTACTGTACAGCACACGACAGAATTGTTCACTGCACTGTAGTGTATATATAAATGAGAGAAAAAACGTAGTCTTTAAATGGCGGCTATTGTACCGCAAACCACTAAATTTTTCACTGCACTGTAGTATATATAACTGAGAGAAAAAAACGTATTCCCTAGACTGACGCTACCGTACAGCACACAACATAATTGTTCACTGGACTGTAGTATATATAAATGAGAGAAAAAATGTATTCCCTAGACTGCACTACAGATCCCAGCAGGCCAAGGTACAGCAGCAGCAAAAATGAGTACTGAGAGGACTTTGGGCAATTTCTTTGGGGTCTGTGTGGACCACGTGCTGTCCCTTCTGCCACCAGTCGCTGTGCACAGTGTGCAGCCAAGATGGCGGTAGCTGCACTACAAGTCCCAGCCAGGAGGAGACCAAAAAAAAAAGGTGCTTGTAGCCCTTAGAAGGGCTGTTGGGTTCTTTGTGGGTGATTCCTGCCTAACCAACATCTAAATTGAGGCCCTAGCACTCTCCCTGACAGACAGCAGCTCTATCCCTAATCTCATGCAGGCGACGTCTGAGGCGAGCAGCGTGGGACCAGATTCTTATATTCCCAGGTCATCTGATCTGGCCAGCCAATCCCTGCTATCGACTTATAGGGGTCCCATGTGATGCTAGGCGGTACCAAAGACTCTCCTGCATGTTGATTGGCTGAGAAAAGGCGCCTAACATGCAGGAAGAGGAAGATGCCATTTCCTCGAGGATCACGATATGCTCGTTCGAGTATCGAGCATGTATGAATACCCTAATGCTCGAACGAGCACCAAGCCCAGAAGAGCATGTTCGCTCATCTCTTGTAAAGAATCCTCTTCTATGTATGTGTAGAAACCTTCTTTCCCTAAGACCTAGAATATTTTCCCTTGTCACTGTCAGTCCTGGGTATAAACAGATCATGGGAGAGAACTATGTACTGACCTCGGATATATTTATAAATAGTTATTAGATTGCCCCTCAGCTGTTTAACAAAATAACTCTAATTTTGAAAATCTTTCTGAGTACTGTAGTCCGTCCATTCCAGTTATTACTTAGTTGGCCTCCTCTGAACTGTCTCTAGCGCTGCTATGTCTTTCTTGTTCACAGGAGCCCAGAACTGTACACAATACTTCATGTGCGGTCTTACTAGTGATTTGTAAAGTGCCAGGACCACAGTATGTTCTCATCATGTGCATCTATGTCCATTTTGATGCACCCCATATTCTTATTGATCTTGGCAGCAGCTGTCTGACACTGTTACAGTCAAGCTTATTGTCAACTAAAATTCCTAAGTCCTTTTCCAAGTCAGGCTTAGTTAGGCTTCATGCATACATCAGTGGAGCACAGTCCGTGAAAATCCGGACTGTGCTCCTGCTGATGAGTGCAGGAGCGCATGGCGTTATTGGTTGCTATGACGCTGTGCGCTTCGTGCCGCAGCTGCTATACAGTAATACTTGTATGATCTATACCAGTATATTACTATACAGCAGCGGGGGCACGAAGCGCACGGCGTCATAGCAACCAATGACGCCATGCGATCCTGCACTCATCAGCAGGAGCACAGTCCGGGTTTTCACGGACTGTGCTCCACGGATGTCTGCATGAGGCCAAGTGTTTTACAATTTAGTATCAACTGGTGACTTGTATATTATCTTCTAATGTGCATAACATTACATTTATCAGTGTTAAACCTTATTTGCCACTTCTCTGCCCGAGCCTCCAAGCTTTACAGATCCATCTGTAGTAGTTTACTGCCCTCTTTTGTGTTAATTACCTTACACAATTTAGTTTTGTCAGCTAAAATTTATATTTTGCAACCCCACTACAAGATCATTTATAAATATGTTGAAAAGAATAGAGACCAATAATGACTGGCCATAGAACCTATAGGGACTCTTGGCTCCAAGGTACTGTGTCAGACTCAAAAATCACCTCCACGTCATCCTGCTATGACTGAGAAGAGAAGTGAGCCATACTACCCACAATCTCATGTTCTTCTCAATGATGATGTCATGCCTTTCCAAAGCCAGGAAGAACTGTGACCTACTACTTCGTTCTGGATTGCTGGTGCGGTTGCTACTAACATTCTGTATCTGGGAGGACAAGGCCTGGCCCTGGATCTTTCGTTTGGAACCCTCCCTTATTCCTGGAAATTTTGGCCTAATGTACTCAGTCACACAAAGCACAGTATGGAATGGTTTGCATGTCGAAATGTTTGAAAAATTTTGACAATTTGGACATGAATCTTTAGAACAGACACTGTATACATGTGGAGCCTGCTGTCCCTAAATTATGAGACTAGAGTAGATTCACACCCAAAAGGAGGTCACCTTGCCATAGCAGATGGGCAGAAATTATTTTGCTCAAAATATATTTGCTAAGTACCACATATTCACTTTATGTAGTGAGTATCACATTAGTTCATATATTTTATGATTACAGAATGTTGTTGCATTTTGTTTGCTTGTACATTTATATACTGTTACTACCTGTATTGTTGATATTAGTAGGACAATAACTCCAAGGAAGTGGGTCTTGAAATGAGTTGAAAAAATACCAAAGTATCCAAGCTATAATAGTATTGTAATACACTCCTACCAGAAAAGAAACAAGCAGTGAAACAACACCTGCAAAAGAAAAATAAAATATATCGAGTAAAGACTATGCAGAATTATGCAGATTGCTAACAAGAGTGATATACCATGAGTATATGAGAATATTCATAAACAAATGACATGTTGGTATATACAACCGAAAGGAGGATTTACACGACCCAATGTTCAGGCCCACATCTGTTCATACAGATGTTCATTCCAGATAACTGGCCCATTTAAAGGTGCCTCTGATCACCCAATGAATGAGTGGCGTGCTAGTTCAATCTTTTATGCGGACACCTGAATAATTGTTTCTTGGCAGCAGAACTCTAAACAGAACTCTGCTGCCCAGAAACACTGACTCTATGATGTCAAGTGATGTCAGTAGCCATCACTTGTCCCTGTACAGGGGAGGTGATCGCTGCATGTAAATCTAGATAATCACCTCCACTGATGAGCAGGCATTATCTAAAGGAGCACTTTCTTCCTGATATTCAGCTGCTCCATTGTGCCATTTAAATCTTCCTTATAGGGGTTGTCTCACTTCACCAAGTGGAATTTATCATGTAGACAAAGTTAATACATTCATTTACTAATGTATACCAATTTCCCATATGGCATCCTTTGATCCTTCATTGATTTTTCCATTATACTCTGCTCGTTTCCAGGGATTATGATATGACCACCATGCAATCCAGCAGCAGTGACCATGTTTGCACTCTATAGGAAAAAGTGCTGCCGTATGTGCACTCCCGAGGTTTTAGCCACTAGAGAGGCTGGCGCCTTCTCGTATAGCGCATAAGCACACCCACAAATGCTGGATTGCAGGGTGGTCATATATCGCCTGGAAACAAGCAGTGTATGATGTGATGAAAAAATGAATCAAGCCAGCAAAGGAGGCAATATGAACATTATCTTTGTCTAAAAGATAAATAACATTTGCTGAAGTGAGACAACCCCTTTTAAATTGATTAGCTGGCACATGAGAAAACTTAACCTTATGTAATATGTCTATAGCTCTGAATAATAATATAAACACAATATTTTTTACCGGCACTAGAAAAAAGAGTGCTTTATTTTTATGGACTATCCAGGAATTTATAGATAGTTGGTAACTCTGACATTTAGTGTTTACTTCTTTAGTTACAACTGCTTGTTAATTAAAATCGTCCAATCTTGTGGCTTTTAGGGTGGGTTTACATGCCACACGGCTAATTGCTGCATGGCTAAACCACATGCTATTTATTGAGAATTGACAGTTTTGCAAAGTAGTTCTCATGCATTTTGTACAGGTGAAACACAAATTGTAACATATTTCACCTATAAAATCAACATGACCAATAATATCACAAAATCACAGTAATTCACTACTTGTTAAAAAAATTATCTGATTGACTTTAACCATGTAATAATTTTTTACTGCAGGTTGCGTCTCTGAACAGGGTACAGATTTTACAGGTATGCTGCTTAAAACCTAAATCTACTTCGTATGTACAGTAGCACCTTGATTTTAGAGCAAAAGCTAATCAAATGGCATGCCCTGCAACATTGCCTTGGTTACAGAACTTATTGGAAAAAATTAATGAATATATTGCAATCACTGAAATAATTGCAAAACAGATAATGAGATAAATGCATACCAAGTCCTCCAAAATATGGTGAAATTGCATTCCAGACTCCTATACTTCCTCTCCTTAAACGTTGCCCAATTGCAAGTTCCAGATGAAATAATGGTATTCCTTCTAAGATAAGTGCTATTCCATACGGAATTAGAAATGCACCTAAGAATAAAAGTATTCTTGTTAGATATGCAATATATTTTACATAGCTATTGTTAAGACTAAAATATACACATTTTCTTGTGCAGCATAAGACTACTTATGGGGATATATGATCTTAAAACAAGATGCACATGGTCATAATACTGATCCATGTGATATAGCAGCAACAGAATGCAATGGCTCTGTAATGGACCTTCATGTGTTGAGACACACAAAGATTTCTTGCTCATGGATTATGAGAAAAGCCATAGGAATACAACCGTCAGAAGCTCCTTTGCATGTCTTCCATAGGTATTCTCAAAGTATAATAAGAAGTAGTGATGATCGAGCACCGTAGTGTTCGGGTGCTTGGGTCGAACACTAGCCAGTGCTCAAGTGCTCGACCGAGCACCCGAGCACAATGGAAGTCAATGGGAGAACCCGGGCACTAAACCAGGCACCCCTTGCTCTGAAGAGGGGAGGGTGTCTGGTTCATAGGGAAAGGTGAGAAAATGGTTGAAACACCACTGAAATGGTTTGGGAATAGCATGGGGAAGATGTCTGGATGCATCTTGGACTCCAAAGTCGCTGCTGTGAACGATGTTGTCCGAGTATTACGCCACTTTTACGGAATGACAAGAATACCCCCCAAAACCGAAGATAACATTGATTTTAGAGGAAATATTGTTAGGAAACATATATTTACTTGTACATAAAGCGCAAGTGGTGCCAAAAATTACAAGGAACAGGCACTCCAATACAATCGGTATATCACATAAAGGAGGGCCTCATTCCCATTGTTGTACAATTGTTCATGTCGTGGGACTCCTACACTCATAAAGCCTATGCACAAAGTGAAAGGGCTGCAAAAAATTACAAGGAACGCACTCCAATACACAGAAAATGTCGCCTTGATTAACGGCAGAAAAAATAGCAACAGATGTCAGGTATGTAGGGTACAGTAACGTTATAATGCACAGGCAACACTGGTAATGTCACCTTGATTAGTGGCAGAAAAAATAGCAACGGATGTCAGGTATGTAGGATACAGTAACGTTATAATTAAAGATGAGCAAATTTTTGAAAAATTCGATTCAGCTGGTTCGCCGAATATTCCAAAAAAGATTTGCTTCGATCTAAATAAATTAGTTGCGAATCGCGTTAAAAAACGGCTACTTCCGGGACGCAGAGAGCCTGGATAGTGGTGTAGAACACTGTGCCTTGCAGTAAAACGCATAGGGAGTAGTGTTGAGCGAGCACCTCTGTGCTCGGGTGCTCTGGCCAAGCACTCGAGCATAATGTTAGTCAATGGGACTAAACCAGGCACCCCCCGCTCGGAAGAGGGGAAGATGTCTGGTTAATAGGAAAAGGTCAGAATTGCGACTTCTCCTCTTTTACTTCTTTCGCTTGTAAAAGTATGCTAATTAACTGAATTTGTACGCATTAGCGCACAATGCGTACACATTAGCGTCCAAATGCGTATGCATTAGCATACAAATTCGTACGCATTAGCATACAATGCGTAGCATTAGCGTACAAATCAACATTACAGTGAATGCCAGCATTGTGCTCGAGTACACTCTGTGTTTGGCCAAACACCGAGGGGAGCCGAGCATGCTCGCTCAACACTAATAGAGAGTCTACTGTGTTAGTGAAAGAATACTGTGAGCCAGTGTGACAAGCACATAACAGGCTTCGCTCTTAGAATCGCTGCACACTTTTATGTATTTGGGCAGTTAAGGGGCCAAAACTCACCAAACAACTCAAGTCTGAACTTACAGGTCAATGTTAGCGCCAGCTATAAAGAATCGTTCGGAGGCCCAAGATCCTACTAGAGCGCCAAAAGCGCACGCCTTTTACACCAATTCACTGATTCCACATACATTTAGACAGAAACGGTTATATTACACGCTTATACAAGCAGAGCCCCCCCAGACAGCATGGAGATGGCAGTGGCAGCAGCATCAGCAGACTATAGAGTGGCATGACGACAGTGTGGCCAGGTGGCAGCAGCATGAGTAGGCCACAGAGTGGCAGAATTACAGACCCTGGAAGTGGCAGCAGCAGTGGAAGTAGTAGTACAATTTGGAGGCCACAGAGTGGCACAATTACCTAATTCTGACATAGCGGCAGCTAGCAGACGGCATGTGGAGTCGGGGGCGACAGCAGCATCAGGCCGAAGAGTGGCATGATGACATACCCTGAAGAGCAGACCGTAATAAAAAATTCTCGTCCTTTTGGTTAAGATCAACTATAGCATATGTTCTTATCAGTATCCAGGCTGGTTATGCCAGCGGATGGGAACGTAAGACAGAGGAGGTTCAGTGAAGGCTCCAGCTCGACTGTGACAAAATGTCAGTATTGACCCAAGACACCAAGAAAGTTCGGAGTTCCATCTTGAGATTGAGCTGGTGGTCTGCAGGGAGCTGAGCTACCACCTGTGGGAGCCCCTGCCTCTCGCATCCCCCATGCTCATCGCTGAGTGTCCTGGGGGCCGGAATCGTTTACTTTTAAAAATTCGAGTTTTCAAAACAAACAGGGTTTCCTGTGTACTTCAACTTTGAATAATGGAATAGGACTACAGAACGTACCAAAAATTTACGAGTGACATGCTGCTGCCGAGCAGAAGGTCCAGAAAATTCTAATCAATTTACTAGGCCAACGAGTGGCACCATAACAGAAGCTGCAAGAGGCAGCAGCAGTCGAACAAATTTCAAGGCCACAGAGTGGCACCGTAAGAGCAGCTGCAAGAGGCAGCAGCAGTTGAACAAATTTCAAGGCCACAGAGTGGCACCGTAAGAGCAGCTGAAAGAGGCAGCAGCAGTCGAACAAATTTCAAGGCGACAGAGTGGCACCGTAACAGCAGCTGAAAGAGGCAGCATCAGTCGAACAAATTTCAAGGCCACAGAGTGGCATCGTAACAGCAGCTGCAAGAGGCAGCAGCAGTCGAACAAATTTCAAGGCCACAGAGTGGCACCGTAACAGCAGCTGCAAGAGACAGCAGTCGAACAAATTTCAAGGCCACAGAGTGGCACCGTAACAGCAGCTGCAAGAGACAGCAGTCGAACAAATTTCAAGGCCACAGAGTGGCACCGTAACAGCAGCTGCAAGAGGCAGCAGCAATCGAATACATTTACTAGGCCACAGAGTGGCACCGTAACAGCAGCTGCAAGAAGCAGCAGTCGAATACATTTCAAGGCCACAGAGTGGGAGAGGCTGCAGGAGTCGTAATTTTAAGGAGACAGAATGGCACAGTGACATACCCTGGGAGAGGCAGCAGCAGTCATAAAAATTTAAATGCAACATACCGTAGAGTGGCACAATTACATAATTTGGGGGTAGCGGCAGCTAGGGCACAGCTTGTGGAGGCGGCAGCAGCAGCATGAGTAGGCCACAGAGTGGCACAATTATATAATTTGGAGGTAGCGGCAGCTAGGACACAGTGTGAGGAGGCGGCGGCAGCAGCATGAGTAGGCCACAGAGTGGCACAATTACATATTTTGGATGTAGCGGCAGCTAGGACACAGCGTGTGGAGGTGGCGGCAGCAGCATGAGTATGCCACAGAGTGGCACAATTACATAATTTGGACGTAGCGGCAGCTAGGACACAGCGTGTGGAGGTGGCGGCAGCAGCATGAGTATGCCACAGAGTGGCACAATTACATAATTTGGACGTAGCGGCAGCTAGGACACAGCGTGTGGAGGCGGCGGCAGCAGCATGAATAGGCCACAGAGTGGCACAATTACATAGTTTGGACGTAGCAGCAGCTAGGACACAGCGTGTGGAGGCGGCGACAGCAGCATGAGTAGGCCACAGAGTGGCACAATTACATAATTTGGACGTGGTGGCAGCTAGGACACAGCGTGTGGAGGCAGCAGCATCATCAGGCCACAGAGTGGTATGGTGACATAGCCTGGAGGTGACAACAGTAGCAGCATGAGGAGACCTGATTGTTGAGGTGGCAGCAGCATCAGAAGGTTACATATTGGGTCAGTGACAGAGTGGAGAGGTGGATGACAATACCAGTCACTGGTAAAGATGCTGGGTGGTAGAAGGAGCAGCTGGTAGATGTGTGGCATCAGGCGGGTGGCAGCATCATAAGAGTAGCTGAGGCAGGTAGCCTGAAGAATACAGTCTCATTTGTCAAGGTTTGGGTGACACATCATGGCTGATCTAATCTGATGTATCAGGCATTGGTGGGTGGAAATCCTGGCTGATCCACGCCTGATTCATCTTGACAAAGGTGAGTCTTTCCACATTTTGGAAGGACAGGCGAGTTCTCCTTGGGGTAACTTTGGCCCCGCCGCACTGAACACCCGCTCTGATGCCACACTACTAGCCGGGCAGGACAGCTTCTCCAGTACAAACTCGGCCAAGTTTGGCTGCCCAGTAGTCCAGCAGATCTTAAATGTGGGGTGGCAGGGTGCTGTCCAAGTAGGCCACCACCTGCTGGTTCAGGGTCATCTACCTGCTGCTGCTGGTGAGTACTTTCCGCACTCGGCGGGTGAAGAAAGCTGCTCATTAGCGACTCTGTAACGATTCAGGTAATGTGGACTCACTGTGTTACCTACCAGCAGGAGTAGGAAACGGCTGGCCAGGCAGGACGAGCTGCAGAAGCTGAACTTGAGTAGCAGAGCTGAGGTAGTAGCAGAACCTGGAGTAGTAGAGGTGGGATTATGCAGGCGTGGCAGTAGCAGGACTTGAATAGCAGGGCTGTGGTAGTAGCTGAACTTGGAGTAGCAGAGCTGGGATTATGCAGGCGTGGCAGTAGCAGGACTTGAATAGCAGAGCTGTGGTAGTAGCAGAACTCAGAGTAGCAGGGTCGACAGTCCGGGTCATACACAGGAGGGCAGCGAGGTACCAGAGAATAGACAGAGATGTAGTCAGGAACAAGCAAATGGTCGAGGCGGGCAGCACAGGTTCAGGTCAGCAAACAGAGTCGGCAACTGGAGGATCAACGAGGTACCCCAGGATCAGGCAGGAACTTAGAAGGCAGGAACAGGCACGGGTCATACACGGAGTAACAACACCGGAGACGATAGCACACCTTCGCTATGGAATAAACCACAATATTGCTCATGGTAGTAGCAGAACTCGGAGTAGCAGAGCTGGGATTATGCAGGCGTGGCAGTAGCAGGACTTGAATAGCAGAGCTGTGGTAGTAGCAGAACTCAGAGTAGCAGGGTCGACAGTCCGGGTCATACACAGGAGGGCAGCGAGGTACCAGAGAATAGACAGAGATGTAGTCAGGAACAAGCAAATGGTCGAGGCGGGCAGCACAGGTTCAGGTCAGCAAACAGAGTCGGCAACTGGAGGATCAACGAGGTACCCCAGGATCAGGCAGGAACTTAGAAGGCAGGAACAGGCACGGGTCATACACGGAGTAACAACACCGGAGACGATAGCACACCTTCGCTATGGAATAAACCACAATATTGCTCAGGCATCTGAGAGTGGGCGGGGCTGCCTTAAATAGCTGATCTTGGTCCAGGACAGGTGGGGGACAGATTTCAGGTGCACACACTGCGTGTATAAGAAGCAGAGAGAGCTGGCGCCCGCCCCCTACGGGACACAGCCGGAGTAGCCCTGGAGGATGAGACAACATGGCGGTGTCCAGATGGAGCATGGACTGGAATCATGCGACAGTGAGTGCTGGGAATAGTAGTACGCCGGCAGCTGGCAGCCACCGGCGTTACAGACTCCAGACTCAAGTTGCTGCTGATGGAGCTGGTACTGCTCCTAACCCCTGCCCACCCCACAGCAGCCTTGGTAGTGGTACGTGAGCGCTGAGGGACCCCCCGGTCAGACCTGCGAGAGGATGGACGACGACGCAGATAGGCAGCAGAAAACTGACTACATAGGATGTCTCTATAGTAGTTCAGTTTGTCCTCCCTCTCAGCAGGTGAAAAAAAGGCCCCCATTTTAGACTGGTAGCAAGGGTCCAAGAGGGTGGAGAGCCAGAAGTCATCCCTCTGCCGTATCTTCCTCATCTCCCTCTACCTCCTCTGGCTGCTCCTGCTCCTCCTTTTTGTCACCTGGGTACAAAAACCACTAAATGTTTGTGCTCCAATGTCCTCCTCCTCCAGTTCAGTCCCCACCGGACTCATGTGGCTGTGAGATGCAGTCTCCACGTCTCCAGTCCCCTGACCAGAAAGATTTTGCAGCATCTGTTCCAGGACATGAAGCAGTGGAATGATGTTGTTCATACCGTAGTCCTGGCGACTGACAAATAACGTGGCCACCTCAAAGGGCCTGAGCAAGCAGCAGGTGTCACGCATGAGCTGCCACTGGCTGACATCAAAATTGCACAGGGGAGTACTCCTGTCCGCTTGGATCATTAAGAAATCATTTATGGCCTTTCTCTGTTCATACAGTCAGTCCAACATATGGAGGGTAGAATTCCAATGGGTGGAAACGTCACATATCAGCCTATGTTGGGGGACGCCATTCTGCTGCTGCAGCTCAAGGAGGGTGCG